>WAAE01022887.1:0-225203 GCA_013400495.1 Nicator chloris | reverse complement strand
GCGGGAGCGGGAAACCTGTTGGAATCTGAGTGGAACTTGCGCGACGCTTCGCTCTCCCTCTTCCTCTCCTCCCTCTCCTCTCTCTCCATCCTCCGCTCTGTCCCCCGGTGCCCCCTGTCGCAGCCGCGGCCCCCGCCCTGCTGGGCGCGCTCGGGGCGATCGCCCGGCTCGGGCGCTGCGGCCGAAGCGGGCGCTAATGAAATAAGGCTAACGAGGCCCCCCGAGCGGGGCCAGTTGGGGTGCGGTGTCCCCGGTGCGTTGGGCGAGCTCCCCAGCCAGCCCGGCATCGTTCCTCACCGAGCCCGGCAGCCGCAGCAGCGACCCGCGCTCGTGTCCGATGGCTTCGGTTCGAGCATCCCCCGTTAAGGCCGTTCAGGTTTCCAGTATGTCCGTGGGGCGGCCCGGGGCCACACGGCCGGAGGAGCGGGTGCCGTGTCCGGGATGTTTGGGAAGAACAAGAGGCCATTGAGCGATCTGTTGAATCTCGCTCGTAGGAAAGGGGGGACGAAGGGGCCGCCAGCCCGGCGAACAAAGAGCTTTATTCACAGCCTGTGTACATGTCCATGCCTTCCCCGCTCTTCCCTGGCGGCCTTTTTGGTGGGATGGTGGTGGGGGGGGAGCGCCGGGGTCGTTCTCCGCTCGTTCTCGAGCGCCGGGGCCGGGGCTGGTGCCCTCCCGCCGGCTCCGACGAGGGCTGCGCTTCCCGGCAGCGCTCGGTTCCCTGGGCAGCCCCGGAGGGCGGCTGTGCCCCGATCCCGGCGCTCCGCAGCCCCGAGCCCGTTGCGGGGAGCCGGAGCGAAGGGAAGGAGCCACCGCGGCGGCTCTTTGCGCTGCGAGCCGGGGAAACGCTCCGCTCCGGTCGGTGTGTTATAGCTTCCCAGATGTCTCGTCGCAAGGTGCTGTTTGTGTGTTTGGTGTTTTTCGCTGCCTGGTGAGACTCCCGCCGCTGTGACCTGGGGACCCTGGTACTGAGAGACGCCCAGATTGGAAATTCGAGCCCTGCTCTAGGACGCCCGCGTTCATCCTTTGTTTTGCTGTCTTGCTCACCTCAAATTCTCTAAGAGCAGTTTTTAACTGGAGGCCAGAGTGATCCCCTGGCAGGCTCAGCCTGTTCACCGCTGCCCAGCCGACGGGTGGAACTGTGATTTGGGATCGCCGAGCTGCTGAAGGGAAACAAGAGCAGAGCTGGATGCTGGCTCGCAGTGGCTGTGCCTGACCCGTGCACCGGGGTGAGAAGCACGGTGCGGTGTGAGCTGAGGTTGTGGTGCTTTAGTGGAAGACGGATATTCTGTCTTTTGTGGTTTTGGTGCTGTGTTGTGAATTGCGGGATAAAATCCCAGACTGCCTGCATTTAGGCAAAATTTCCTTACAGTTGAGGACCTTTTTTTCCCCCCGCTCCCCCCTTTTGCAAGCTGTCAGCGTTAGCTTCCGTATTCTGCGAAGAGAGAATTAGAATCCGTGTGGCAGCAGCGTCAGCGCTGAGCGCAGAGTGCTGCTGTTGTGTCTCCCGCTCGGTTGCCACCCGAGGCACAGCGGTGCCAGCGCTGTGTCACCGCCGTGGTGGCACCCCGTGATGCGGAGTGAGGCTGAGGGTTCTGCTGCCTCCTTTCACGGAGGCGACTGCAACAGCGATAGGCAGCAGTGAGACTTGGTTTGAGCTGAGCCGGCAACCTGGGATGAGCCTGTGCGATGGGGTGGATCCGTGTGTGTCTGTGGTTCCTCTCCAGCTGCTCCCGATGCTTGGCAGTTAACGGAGCTCCCGACGCCCCTGTGCAGCAGGGCGAGGGCTGAGGAGGGCTCTGGCTCACTCTGAGATGGTTGGGCAGCGCCGGGCTGGAACTCGGAGTCTGTCTGCGCTGGCACTCGGCACTTCAGGGAAAACAACTTTCCAGCAGAAGCCACAGGAGGTGTTTGGAGACGGCGTTGGCGTGGAGCTGCCACCTGGCCGTGGCACGGAGCTGCGAGGGGCTGGCCAGGGGTGGCTGTGGCTGCAGCCTCCGTGTCTGCCGACACCGAACCGGCCCGGGAGAAGCCCCCCATGGAGGCAGCGAGCGCTCCCAGCGCGGCTGCGCTACGCCAGGCTCCTTTGTAAACACAGAACGAGTTTCCAAGGAGCCTTTGCATGCAAGCGAGGCGAGTCTGCTCGTCCCTGGCCTTCAGCAACACACGCTGCGTTCTGCATGCGACGCAAACACCGGCGGGGAAGGGGCTGGGGAATAAAGTGATCCATCTGGGTTGCAGCTTGGGCTCATTTGTCTTGCGTGTAGGCAGTTGAGCCCAGGTTTATAAGCACGACAATCTGGTTTGAAACCGCTGCCAAGGAGGCTCCTGAGGATGGGAAGGCGAGGAGATCGCTCTGCTCCGTGCGTGCTCTGCTCTGAGGAGGGGGCGGCTGTCAGCATCTTCTGCAGGATGGACATCCCAGGGTGGACGCTGTGGGGATGGACACCGCCGGGACGGGCCGGCACAGGTGGCCGCTGCTGGAGCGCAGAGGGTGACAGAGGTGGTTGGTGGCAGCGGTGGCAGGAGGCCGGAGAAGAGCCGCGCCGCCCCGGGGACCCCCGGCCGTACCAGCGGCCGTTCCGCTGATGCTGCGCTGCCGTCGCCTTTGTTTGCCTTGCGCTGTCTTTCCTGGTGTGTAAATAAAGAAGGCTTTGTGATCAAACAGCGCTGGCTCCTCAGCCGGGCGCTTGGCGAGCCTTCCCCCGGCCCTGCCAGCACCGCTGGGGCCGTGTCTGTGCCGTCGTCGTGTCTGTGCCATCGGTGAGCTCTCTGCCCTATTGCTGGGTGGAAAATGGGTCAGCTCCTTAACCCTGCGTCTGCCTGAGGCCACCCGGAGTCAAACCTGTGTTCCCGCCTGGATACACCCTCTGTTTGAATGGATCATCCAAGCACTCCTCAGAACACATTTGCTCATAAAAAGCAAACCCACCTTCCTGCATGTAGGCAGAGTTTTCTGGATGTTTCTCTTGAATGGCTGTTTTTCTAGGGATTGTTGTCAGACTTTGTAGAGGGGTTTTGACAACCTGTTCCTCTTCTGGGTTTTGTTAGCAGTTGGTGTTGCTTCTGTCAGGAAAGCAGGGGCTCCCTCCTGTATCCAAACATTTCAGCTCCTGTCTGCGGCTCCAGATCTGAGCAGGCTCCAGGAGTGGAGCGTGAGGCTGCAGCCTTCCCTGGAGCTGAGCCAGGAAGTGAATACTTAACACAGTGCTTTGAGAGCACAAGCAAAGCTGGACACGCAGCCAGTGTCTACTGAGAAATTGGATGCTACGTGTTAAAAAAAATAAGTTGTGCTTGTTCCTCCGGGGGACATGGTGAGGTGCAAACCCACCGGCGCTAAATAAAGGGACGCTGTGGAAACCTGCCAAGAAGGAGAGACCCTAGGTGGAATGTTGTAATTAGGAGTGGTATGTACTTGTTTAAGTTCCATAAATCAGTCTCCTTCCCGGGATGTAATTGCAGGCTGCAGAGAGCAGCTGCTGCTGCGGTTCCCGGGGAGCTCCACCACAAATGCTTTGAAGGTCGCCCAGCGTGGGCCCAGGCGCTTCAGGGCAGCGTGCTGGGGAAAGGGCTGGCTTTGGCTGTGTGGCAGGCAAGCTGGAAGGGAGATACCACGAGGCTTGGCTCCCAGCTGCGGTGAGTGGCACGCAGCGAGCTGTGGGCCGGGTGTGCCGAGAGGAGCCGGCGTTTGTGGCTCAGCCACGAGCTGGATTTAGTTATTCCAGTGTTTAATTTGCGAGGGCAGGGTGAGCCCCAGCTGCGACACTGTGGCTGCAGGCGACTCCTCTGATGGCCCTGCCCATGTGTGACCACCACCCGCCTGCTGTCAGCCTTTCTTGCTGTGAAAACAGTTTTTCTTCTTCCCGGTGTCCTCGTTACCTGTTGAACCTCTAGGTTTTCCTGCTGTATTGCGCATCAGGCCCTCACATCTTTGCAGGGTGTTGAATTGGGTGTTGGGGAGCCCCGCAAACCACTGTGTGCTGCTGGATGAGGCTCTGAAAACCTGAGTTTTGTGTCAGTCTTTTTCACCCTTCCCAATTCCAGGCAGGAGTACAAATCCCCGAGGAGGTTTGGTGCTCGGGGTGTCTCGGAGCCGTTGCTGAGCCCACAGCACGCGCTCACCCGCAGTATGTGGCTGGTGGCTGCTTGCATTGAAAACACTTGGCTGCGTTGTACCAGGGACATTTGCTGCCCTCCACTCCCGGTTATTTTAGACCAACAGTGTCCCTCTGTAGGGTTGGGCTGGCTATTTTTACCCTGTGGTGTGGTTTCAGTTTGCTGTGTTCTTCTGTGGTTTAAAAACTTGAGCATTACAAAGACTCTGCCCTTACCAAATTCTCAAGGTGAATCAGTAGAATATTTGATACCCCATTAAGTTCCAGTCTGAAGGATCAAAGAGATACTTAGGCACATCTCTTTGCTCAGAGATATAAAACTTTTCTGGGCTGTAGCTTAACTGGAAAATGTCTTTAGTTTTGCTTTTTTAGGTATTTTTTTGTCCCTGGAAGTGCTGGCAGCTCCTTAGCGTTGTCAGTTTGCTGACAGTCTCACACGCAGGTGCTGCCTTCTGGCAGCTCTGTGGTGGGTTTGCTTTGGTCCTGCCCGTGTTTGTGGGTCCTGCCCAAATGGCACAGCCCAGGTCCCCCCTCCCCTCTTAGTGGCAGTTCCAGTCAGGTGGCAGCATTGGAGGGGGAATAGTCTCTTTACAGTGAACGACTGCCAGTATTTTTTAAAGCCCAGGTGTGCATTTGGCAGCGGGAAAAAGTTGTGTTGGAAACTCTCCTCCTCTGCCAATCCCAGCTGTGAAGTTTGCCCTGAGCAGTTGCACTCCTGGCTTGAGCCTTCCCTGGGAAATGTCCCATTTTCTGGAGCCCGTGGCTGAGCAGTGGCAGCTGTGGGGGATGGAGATCTCCACCTGCAGGTCAGGGAGATGCCAGTGAGGCATCAGAGCCATGGCTGCCTACAGGGTCACCTCCTAAAGTTGTGCTCAGACTTGAAGAGTTGGGTGTATGAACCCCGTGGTTCAGGTTACGTCTGGAATGAACCTCTCTGATCTCGTGGTGTCCTCTTTTAGCAGTTAGTGAGCGCCTGAATCTGATCTGTGATCTCCTCCAAGGCCTGCTTCCAGAATGGAAATGTCATTGCATTCCCCACGTTGTCAGCAGGTGGTGGCCCTGACTGGACCTCTGCAGTGGGGGCCTTCCCTTGCAGAGAGGGTGCTAATCCCAAATGTGATGATTCTTGGACATGAGAGACCTCAACATCTGGTACAGAAACAGACCCTTTGTTGGAGCAGTAATGCTGGTTATAGAGGTGAGTTTTTCATGGACAGCATGAGACCACACTGGGGCTTGGCAAGCTCCAGCAAGACCAGTCTGGGAGTGCTGGTACTGTGGGTGGGGGCCCAGTGGGGTCCTGGGCACCACTGGCCTGTGTGACACCTCATCTGCCAGGTGGGTGCATCCCAGACCCCCGCTCCCGTCCAGCTCCTGCAGTGTATATCCCCTCTCCTAAGTGTGACAGGAAGAAAGAAATATGAAGCAGCAAAGTGACATTCCCTCCCTCGCCCTCTCCCCCCGTGCAGCAATAGAAATACGAGTCTGAGTCTGCAGCGTCAAAAGAGAGATCAGAGTAATCGGATCAAGCATGAGGAACTGCTTGTTGCTGCTTCCCTGTTTTTAAATGAGGCTGCCTGGCAGCTTCCCTGGCAGAGCACTTTCAACATTACTCGTGTTCAGCTTTGGAGCTGGGGTTGCAGCAAAGTCGGGCTCTGTGAGGATTGGGCTGGAAAGGGAACTTTCTGCGTAGCCTCTGGGCTAACACACAGAAATAAAGGCTCCCTGTGCCCCCACGGCCCTGGTTTTGTAGCCGAGCAGAGGCACATCTGTCCCTAATTCTGCAGAGAGAGCGCTCTCACTTCATACATTTATCACAGTGATGCTGCTCTGGATGTGCTCTGTGATGCCAGTGCATCCCTGACCTTGGAAAAGCACGGTGACTTGCTCTAAAGCCGTTCCCTCCTTGCTGTCCTGGTGTGGCACAAGGTAACTCCGGGCAGCAGCTGCCCTTTGTCTATGGAGAGGTGTAGAAATGGTCCAGCTGGGTCAAACCAGCGGGGAGAGCTGCTGGCTCAGCTGCAAAGGCTTCTCTTCATGCAGTGCCTCATGCTGGGTGCAAGTGGACATCCACCCATCCATCCATCCATCCATCCATCCATCCATCCATCCATCCATCCATCCATCCATCCATCCATCCATCCATCCATCCATCTATCTGTCCATCCATCCATCCACCCATCCATCCACCTACCCACCCCAGTCCTTAATGCTGGCAGTGCTCCAGAGTGTCTGGACAGTCACCTGCACTGCTGCAGTGCCTGTGATCACAGAGACCCTGTATTGCTCCATGGAGTTTGGCTGTGAGGTTGTCCAGCTAATCCTAACTGGTTTCATAGTAATGAGAACCTGAAATACCCACATTTACCCTATTGCTGTGTCTGGGTTAGTTTTGCATTCTCATTCTGAGCTATTCTGCTTGAAAACACGGTTGGAACAATTTGTCTGTGCTCCCATTGCCTCTTTGACGTCTTCATTTGCGCTGGCTGATGCAGACATGATGTTAGAAGCTTGGTGGAAGCAGGGAAGCTCCCAAGGGTTTCCCCTCCTGCTTTTCCCACTCTGTATGGAATTAGTTGGTGTTTTCAGCTGTTTGAGGACAGGCCTTGCCATGCACTCACAGGCTCTTTTAAGCAGAAAGCACCTGCGCTGGTTGGGGTGTCAGCAGCTCTTTGAAAGCCTTTGTGCCAAGAGCTCTGCTGCCTTCCTCGGCGCGGCTGTGGATGGCAGTGCCGAGATCCCGATGCCACCTCCCGTTATCGTTTCCTGGTGACAGCCTGACTGGGCTCCCTGGCGCTGGGGGAAGCTGGTTGACAACCATCAAAGCCTGAATGCTTGTCATCATGAGCCGTCAGCTTTGTCAGGCGGAGCTGCTGGGGGACGCTTGGTTTCTTAGCTTGGTTTCTTTGCTTGGTTTCTTAGCTTGGTTTCTTTGCTTGGTTTCTTTGCTTGGTTTCTTTGCTTGGTTTCTTAGCTTGGTTTCTTAGGACCCCTCGGAGCCAGGCAGCTTTTCCAGGGTGGGTGCAGCGGGAACAAACGAAGCCAAAGCCCTGCTTGCCTTGGGAAGAGTTGTCTTGGTGTGGGCTTGACAGCAGCTCTGGGTCTCCAGGCAGATTCATTCCTTTGCCACCCTCGCTTGTAGCGGCACTGTGCAGTCTGGAGAAGCAGTGTGTGGTTTGCCAGGAGGATTCCTATCCTGGAGGGTGAGAGACAATGCAGATCCCTGTCTGGAACAGGACAGGCTGTCAGGCACTGTGACACCCCTGTCCTGTGCAGGAGACTCGTGCTGGGATGAAACAGGACCTCTGTAACCTGCTCCTGTTCCTTGTCCATAGTCACTGTTGGAGGGTGGATGCAGGGAAGATTTGTCTTGGTGCATAAAATGTGAATGTGATTTCTCCTTTGGCACTTTTCTGCCCTTTGTTTACCGTGACTTTACACTGCTTGCACTGAAGGCTTGTCTCATTCAGAGTCTGTGTCTGCAGGGTCACGACACAATGGCTTTTCTTGCCCTGTCACAGTTGAAGACCAGCTGTCCTCAGCTCCTGGTCTGTGGGTGGCTCCGAAGGAGACATTACTCATCCCCGAGTGGGCAGAACCACCGAAAGCGAGTCCCATGCTGAGGTTGCTGAGCTCTGTCCACACAAACAGCTTTCCCTTCGATTTAAAGGTCTTATACCCTTAATCGTTCCGTAGACTCTTTACCAGAAGGTCCAGGTTTAATCAACTCCCTGGATCCATAACTGCCAGGTATTGCTTCCTCAGCACAGGGAGAGGAGCCGCGCCTCTCCCTGGGAAGGGTGAAGATTAAAGTGGGATAGACGGGAGATTATCCCAGTGTTCCCTTCAGGCATCGCCAGGGAAAGGGGGACACACTGCGAGCCGAGGAATAAAGGAAATACTTGGAAATCACTTACTGCTCTGTAGGAGTCCATGGAGCCTTGTAAACAGAGGGTTTACAGCAAACGCGGTGCTGTGGCTCTTAAGTCACTCGGGGGGAATTTTGGATGCACAGTTAAAGGATGACTCGCTCCTCCAGGCTCTCATTAGCGAGTTCCTGGATCCAGAATTTTCATGTTAACACAAGGTGATGTGTGTGGAATGCAGCTCAGGAAGGTCAGTCCAGCTGTCGGGTTTGGGACGCTCTGCTTTGTGTTGAGGTTGGCTGGGTGGCTGGATCTATTGTTCTCATTCCTTTTTTGGAAAGGGGAGGTTTAGCAAGAGTCCCATTCTTAGGGATTTCAGTGTTTCAGTGTTTCAGAATGACTCCTTTTCAGTTCCTACAAGAATAAATATCTTGTGGACAACCTGTTGTATTCACAAGTCACTGTTTCTTCCTCTCCTTCCCCTCATGCACTGCACCCTCTAAATCTGACTTCTTTGGACAAGGCAGGATAAGGAAATGAAATCGGTTCTCTGTGGGTGATGGGGGTCTGTGGGACAGCAAAAATCCTGTCCAAAGGTAGGGATTGGCTGAAACGATCCTGCAGGAAATTAACGAGGATTAATAAGCTATTTTCAGCGTGGTCATTTGCTTCTTCCCAGGGAAAGCCCAGTGGAGTGGCCAATCCAGTGGGTATCCTGAGGGATGAAGGGATTTTGTGCTGGAATTAATGTGGATCTCCGTGAGTGTGCACGGACAAGGAGGATATTGGAGGAAAGTGGTGGGATCATTCCCTTCTCCTTCTGGATTTCACAGCCCAAAGAGTGAATCTTGCTGAAAACTGTCCCTGAATCCTCTGGGAAACCTTTGCAAATGCAGCTCCTCGTTGCTTCATGTAAATGTCTTTGTAGCAGTTGAGGATGCCAGCGTCCATTAAAGACACAATCCAAAGCCATGTGAGAGTTTTAATAACTTGGTATTTTTGTTGTGCCAAAAAATCCAATTACATACGGAATCACTTTTCCTTTAGAAAGGTCTGGGAAAGCGTTTGCCTAAACTGCTGTAGAAGCGGCATTTCAGTGAAGCAGCTGAAAAGTCATTTTTGTCAGTTTAATGGGTGTAATAAAATGGTCCATCTTGGGGGGGTGAGGGAGGGGGACAGAAAAGCCTCTCTGAAATTGGGATCTTTTAATTTTAAATTGGTTCCTAGGATTCATAAGGGTTTCACAGGCAGATGGAGAGGGAAGAGCTCTGGGTAGGTGTTGAAGCAGCTTGTCCCTGTTTTTCTGAGAAAGATACAGATCCCATAGATGAAATATTTATGAAACGGACATGAAATACACACGTATATACAGAAATGCACAAAGCCAAGCACAAGAAGATGCTGTGGGTGGCTGAGGGCTCACAGCTGTACCAGGCAGGGTGGCCTGGGGGCTCTGCCATCGTGTCCTCAGTGCTGTCACTGATCTTGGAGTGCCATCAGTGCTTGTTTCCCACCCGACATGGTTTTGTTTGTCTGGTCTCCTCTTGGAGAGGCTTTTTTCAGCCTTCATTTGTCCAGATTATCAGCATGCAGAGGAGAGCTGCCTGGTATTTACATGATTTAGTTGTAAATATGGTTAAGTGTTGATAGATATTGTTGTCATAAGTGCTTACAGCTCCTGGACTGATTACTGAATTTCTTATGTGGAAATCTGTACAAGCTCGGCGTGCGAGCAGCTTCCCAAGGGAAGTGCAAGGAAGGAGCTCGTGGTTTCCATGTGGAAATCAAAGCCCAGATGTGGCTGGAGTGGGTGAATTTATGGGGGAAGTATTGTCGGGTTTGGTTGGCAACAACTGGGGTTCTGAGGCTGTGATGAAGGGAAAATAAAAGGCTCTTGTTGCCTGTTTTTGTGGGAACAGATGCTGTTCTGTGCAACAACTATTCGGGGCTGATATGCATAGGGAACATCTGTAGGGTTATACACCAGGGGCTCAGGCTGAGGGATGTTCATCACTGCCACTGGGCTGAAGGAACAAATGTGTTATTTGCTGGTAGTTTTATGTTTAATTGACTAATAGGCTCTACTTGAAGCGCCCTTGTTTAACCATCTTATTTCCAGAATGTTTTACATCCCTACTCAGAAACTGAATTTGCAAGTGAATATTTCTGGGAAATGTCTCCCTGAACTCAAAAAGCCTGGATTTGGCAGAAACTTCTCCAAAGGGTGAGGATTGTGGAGGGCTCTGCCATCTTGGTCATGGTCTTGAAAGCCTGTGGATCTTGTGTGTCCGCCCACAGAACCGGAGATTTGTGCGGGTGATGGGGACTTCTGAGGTGGGAGCGGTTATTAGGACAATAACCATTGTTAGGACAATAACCATTAGGACAATGGTTATTAGGACAAAACACGGGAGGAGAGGCCGGTTGTGTTGTGTTGTGCTGTGTTGTGTTGTGCTGTGTTGTGTTGTCTTGTGCTGTGCTGTGTTGTGTTGTGTGTGTTGTGCTGTGTTGTGCTGTGCTGTGTTGTGTTGTCTTGTGCTGTGCTGTGTTGTGTTGTGTGTGTTGTGCTGTGTAGTGTTGTGCTGTGTTGTGCTGTGCTGTGTGTGTCGTGTGTGTTGTGCTGTGTTGTGTGTGTTGTGCTGTGTTGTGCTGTGTGTGTTGTGTTGTGCTGTGCTGTGTGTGTTGTGTGTGTTGTGTTGTGTGGTGTGTGTTGTGGTGTTGTGCTGTGTTGTGCTGTGCTGTGCTGTGTTGTGTTATGTCGTGTGTGTTGTGCTGTGTGTGTGTGTGCTGTGCTGTGTTGTGCTGTGTGTGTTGTGTGTGTTGTGTTGTGTGGTGTGTGTTGTGGTGTTGTGTTGTGTGTGTGTTGTGCTGTGTTGTGCTGTGCTGTGTGTGTTGTGTGTGTGTTGTGCTGTGTTGTGTGTGTTGTGCTGTGCTGTGTGTGTCGTGTGTGTTGTGCTGTGCTGTGTGTGCTGTGCTGTGTTGTGCTGTGTGTGTTGTGTTGTGCTGTGCTGTGTGTGTTGTGTTGTGTTGTGTGTGTGCTGTGCTGTGCTGTGTGCAGAGAGGATTTGTGGATGTGATGTTCAGCTCGATGCTGAGTTTAGGGCAGCGATAAAAGCCTGCCCCCCCCTCTCCAGTTCTCTGTGTAAAGCCAACACTGAAATGCTCGCTGGGCTCAGGCTGTGGGGAGAGAAGCCCACGGGGAGCTGCATCCCAGCCCCTCCGGCCCCGGTGACAGGCAGCACGTCCGTGCCCACCCTCCCTGCGTGTGTTTCTTGCTTTAGAGCTGCTTCCTGGGGAGTGCAGGCAAGTGGGAAGGAGCCTCTGTTCCCCTCCAGGCACAACCTGTCCCTTTGGAGGGAGCTGGAGCGAGGTTTGGCGCTCGGTTTGCCTGTCAGCCCCTTGACTGAGGACTCTTTTGCCTTAAGGGGGGAAAATCCCCCAAACCCCTTCACTGGGGGGTCAGGAGGGAAGGGAGAAGAGGAGCCCCAAGTACTTAGTATGGGCAGTGTGAGCTTTGTGGAGTCACACATCCAGATGGATTACATGAGGAACTTGACATCTTGTTTAAAAACAAATCATTCATTATGTAGCAGTGAATAATCAAGCATTACAGTTTCATCTCTGGAGGTTCCTTTTTTGGTTGGAATTTTGATAGTTCAGTAATTAAAAGCTGTAAGCTATTACACTGTCTACATGTTGATCAATTGGTAATTAAAAAGTTGATGATAGATATGGTATTTCATGGGACTGCTTGGTTACGGTCAGATTTCCTTCGTGTGTTTTGAAAATTGTCGTTTAACTTAACACTTAAACGTTTTTCAATATTCATGGGCTGTTTTACTTGATTTTTATAAATGCCTTTTAATGATCACAATTTGCATATGGTAATTTAGAATCAGAGAATCGTTTAGGTTAGAAAAGCCCTGTAAGATCATCGAGTCCAACCATTAACCCAGCACTGCCAAGGCCACCACTAAATCATGTCCCCAAGTGCCACATCCACACGGCTTTTAAATCCCTCCAGGGGTGGTGACCCCCTCCAGGCAGCCTGTGCCAGGCCTGGACAGCCCTTTAAGGGCAGGAGTTTTGCCAATATCCAACCTACACCTCTTCTGGTGCAGGGGAAGCCTGTGGATCTGCCGAGCCCCTCACGGCTGAGGCGGTTGGAGGTGAGTTTGATAACACAATCAGGGATAAAGCAGTCCAAAATGAAGGAAAACTGGGTTGGTAATGGCCTCCGTGATGGAAGATTCATTGCTTCAGGAGTCTAATCTGAGACCAAAATGAAGCCCCAACCTGACAGTCTTCAGAGCATAATGCAAGATTTACTGCTCTGCCACGCTCAAGAGATTAAAAAAAAAAACAACAAACAGCCACCCTCCAAACCTCCCTTCCTGCTCCTGCAAAACTTGGGGAAAGCCACAGCGTTTTGCTTCTTTTGAGTAAAAAACCCCAAATAACCCCAACGACAATGGTTTTGCCCTGTGTTTGCCAAGGCATGCAGAGTCCTCCTCCTAACGTGTGTCCCCACGTGGAGCTGCTGAGCAGGGAGGATATGGGGGTGGCCGTGGCAGTGAGGAGTGTGATGGTGTGGTGGGGAGGGATCCTCGCCCTGCTGAGGCCGTGCCCTGGTGCTGGATGATCCTGCCTGGAAGCTGCTGGGGGGCATTGCTGGGTGGGGGATCCTGGAGCAGGCGCTGGCTGGGCAGGGGCTGGGGCTGGGGCTGGGGCTGGCGCTGGCGCTGGCACTGGCACTGGCACTGGCACTGGCACTGGCACTGGCACTGGCACTGGCACTGGCACTGGCACTGCCCTGCCGGAGCTGCAGCCCTGGCCCTGCTCACCCAGCTCGGCGTGCACAGCAGCTGCTGGAGGTCCCTGCCGGCCTCATCTCGCAGAAGGCACCTTCCCATCGAGGCTGGGGGTCCTGAGGAAGCCTGGAATGGCGGGGAGCTCATCCCTGACTGCACACCTCAGGAGGTGCCTGGTTTGGGTCGTGCCTCTCTCGTGGTGATGCATCCTCGGAACCGGACTGGTCCAAGGAGCCAGGAAGCCAAAGCCCCAAACACTGGATCCTTCTAAAGGGTGAACCCCTACCCAGCCCTCACCCCTGATCCCCGGGATGTCCTTCTGAACTCCAAGGCAGAGTGCCCTGCATCCTCGTGGTAGTATCGGTGCCTGTGGTGGCCTCACCCGCTCGTTGGGGACAGGGACAGCATTGGAGTGACCAGTTCTGCTGGAGATGAAGACAGAATATCAGTGCATCACATGTGTCCTGGAAAGCCCTTGGTTTAAAAACCACTTTGTCCTGAGACACTTGTTGCTTTGTGACAGCTGGTTCCAGTAATTTGTTTTTATAGGGCAGTTTGTAGTAAATGAATGACACGTTGAATATTTTAGCGAGATTTTAGATTATCTAAAGAATGTTTTCCGGTTTACTAATTGGTGGATAATGCTGAATACATTGATGCTGACATGAGCAAATGGATGTAAAATGATTTTGAAGCGAGCCTCATTAGAAGATGCTCTAATTCAGTCAACAGGAGATGTCAGCTCGTGGCCGCGCGCGCTCGGACCCGACTGCGCCGCGCTGCCTCTCCCAGGTCCGTGTTAATTACAGGCAGACGTGGGGCTCTTGCTGAGGCTGGTTACAGCCCTGATGACAGGTTCTGTGAGTTGCCCTGTTAGAAGGCAGTCAGTGAGTAATTAGTGATCTTGGAGAGCTCCTTTTGGCCTCTGTGCCATCCTCAGCCGGGCGAGGGTTGACTTTTCGAATCAGGCTTTTTCTGGAAAATACCAGAGAGAAGTAAACCAAGGGTGGCTGGGGGTGGCTGAAGGTGTGCTCAGGTGGGCAGGGTGCCCAGGTGAGTTTCTGGAGGCAGGCACTGGGTTCAGAAGGTTTTCCAAAGGCCTGGTTCTCATGGTGTTACACGAGCAGAACACGCTGCGGTGTGTGGGGTGTTCCTTGGTGAGCAGATCCTGATGAGCAGTGACAGTCCAAAAGCATCTTGCTTTAACCCCAAAGAGGAGCTGGGTTTTGTTGTCTCCTCAGGTAATAAATCCCTGCAGTGTCTGGTGTTCCAGGCCCCATTTATTGTACAGAGCAGGAGATTTTTCACTCCCCCAGATTAGGATCTGCCTTTTTTTGGGTCTTCCATCAATAAAATTAACTTTTCCCTTTCTCTGTGCATCTATGAAGGATGCTGCTTTGCTCTCTTGCAGACAGTGTCTGAAGTTTTGAATTTATAAAGCTGGATTTGCTCAAATCTCTTGTTTTCATTCTCTGGAGGCAAAGGGGGCAGTTGGTGTCTCTACAGATGCAGCCTAGTGTTAACCCTTTGTCTTTCAGGCTTTGTTTTGTGTGAAAAATCTTGGAGAAGGTTCTACCAAATGTGTTAATTCTACAGGAAAAATCCCCTACCTCATGTATTTGGAAATGCTCAGAAGTTAAGGGATTTCTGTAAGGTGATTGAGTCTCAAAATGCAGCCAAGTACAGTGGGCATCAGGACTGGGGGAGCCCTAAGAATGTTTGCAAAAACAACCAAACCGTCCAACCCAACCAACCAGAACGTATTTCCTACTTGGCTGAGTAGAAACGGAGCAGTTTGGGGTTAACTTTTCTGGGAGTGAGTCCTCAATTTCCCGAGGCTGATCTCTGCAGGCACAGGGTGGATAAAAGCTGCTGAGGGAAGAAAATGAGGGAGCAGAGTCCTTTACCAAAGCCGCTTTCCAGGCAAAGGATGATCAGGAAAAGCTCTTCCAAAGGGGGAGAAAACCTCAAAAAACCCCAGGCAATCAAGTTTCAGCTTTCCCCTGTCATCACAGGCTTGCCAGGGGCATTCAGATGGTAGCTGGAGCCTCGCTGAATTCTCACTAATGTCTAAAATTAATCAAAATGAGTGTTATCCATTTAGTGCATAATCCCTTCTGTAGGCTGTGTGTAGGCATAATCAAGGGATGGCAAATGTATTACATTACCTGGGATATTTGGGGATATTTTTGTTCTACTCAAAGTAATCTGCAAGATCTGATATGAAGAGACACAAAAGGTTAGTTGAAAGCAGACAAGAACTGAATCATTGACTTGAGGAGGAACTGCATTGTGCAAGCTGTAATGCTCCTTCTTATTCATTACTGCAATTATAATTATGGAACCCAAAGTATTTAATTGGCCTCCCAGACTCTTCACATTGAATAGATTGCATTGTTACCATTTAAAAAAAATATCCTCTTATGCATTGCAAATACATGTGCGTGTTGCTCTCTGGCTCTCAAGAGGGTTCTTTGTTTATGTGATGAGCGATTAACTGAATTAGGGATCTTTGCTGTGTTGTGTCAAACGAAAATCCAGCGGAAGAAGAATTCTTCCTGGAGGTCAGGTGATATTAGAAGCTCCAAAAACAAAACTTCACGCGTTGAAACTGCCAAAGCCCAGTGTAATCAGGGCTGTTAAGAGTTTTCAGAACTAGGAAATTCTGGAGGGTGGAGTCAGCACTTTTGGGGCTGAGTTCCCCCCGCTCTGGTCTCATGGCAGTGGGGTATGGGGTTGTGCCCACTGGTCCAGGATGATCCTGCTCTGGTTCAGCCAGGAGGAGCTGGCTCAGATGGGCTTGTTTAATGTGACTTTGTGTGGAACAAACAGACACGTTTAATTACCTGGAAGTAATTCCGTCCGCAGGGCTCTCGTGAGCCTGCAAATGCAGGCAAAGCCTGTTTGCTCTCCATTAACGGCACAAAGGTGCGGGAAGGTTTGTTTTTCCGCCCTCATTCCGGCATCCCTCGTGCCTCTCGGGCAGCATTTATTGCCCTTTCCGATCCTTTCATGCCTGCACAAATGGAAGGACAGCGAGTTGGATGTGCCCAGCCCATCCACAGGGCTCTTTAATGGAGCGTTCCGCCGGAATTGCTGCTCCTCCTCGGCTGATCCTGGCGGAGGGCGCTGGGGGACGGCGCTGACATCGTCACACACAAAGATGCTGTGTGTAACACTTGGCAGAAGGACCTGAAATTGGATTACAAGCTCCTATTCCAGCAAGTAAACGTCCACGGTGTTTTTTATAGCTTATCTCTATTCATCTCTGTTTGCAGGCTCTGCTTGCCAAGCGTTAATGTAAACACTCTATTTTGAGACGTCGGTCCATTTGCCTTCTGGAAATCCTTCTTTTATAAGGTGGTAGTAAAGTCTGTGCATAAAACCAAAATAGCTGTGTGGTCATAATTGCAGTGATGCTGTGTGCCTGGCGGTGCTGGCCACCTTACCTGGGGTTCCAGGTGGGAACAGGAGCAGCCAGGGGATAGCTCTGTGTGTGTGTATAGATATGTGTGTATATACATATACGTGATTTTCTCTATCCCCAGTGGGCCTGGAGATCTCTGATAGTTGAATTTGAAAGAACTAAATTGACTTTCAACTTCTTGGACTCGCTTCCAGTACTGTCCTAGAACAAATTTCTTAGAGTTGGTGCTCGGTGCAAAATGGATGATGGTTCAAACTCTTCGGGGGATTTAGGGAATGGTTTTATTGTATTGCTGGTGTGGCTGAAAAATATCATATAAGGAAACATCACCTGAAGGAGATTAAAAAGAGAAAATGAACCAGTCTTGTGTGTCCAGCCAAGCAGTTGCGTATTCTGGTGGTGTAATATGTTGCACAATATTTTGGAAGAAACTGTAAATTCTGGGAAACATGGCCTGGAAAATGTGTGAAGAGTCCCGGCGTTCTGTGAATGTGCAATCTGTGCAGTTCTCAGAGGGAACTGGGTGTCAAGTACTTAAGAATATTTACTGGTTCAGAGCCTTCTCGTGTTTATTTTGGGCTGCTTTGTGATTGGAAAAAAGCGTGAGGATTGAGATACTTCCTTGCCTCCTTTGGGAGGACCGACAGAAGTGAATGAGGAGATGAAGGCGGAACTTCCCAGCAGAGAGCTGTTTGTATGGGCATGAAATGAAAATGTGCCTTCAGAGCGTCAGGAAATCTGTAAATAAAACCTGGGTTTCTTCCTCTCTGTTTGCTCCAGTTTCCTGAAAACTTGTTTACATATTAAAGGGTGTTAAACTGTCTTCCTTTGTGGCAGGTCTCACTTAGAGCTGGGCTGGAGCACTGGGAATCAAAGGCTCCCATCACTGCTATGGGTAACGGCCTTGTGACAGTCCCTGGGAATTGGTTTGGCAGGAAAAAGAAAAGATTCTTTTTATTTTCTGGCATCCCCATGAGGGAGGGAAAGAAGGTACAGGAGAAGCTTCCTACACCCATGTGGGGTGGGGGGACAGCCACTGAGCAGGGCACCTTTCTGCTGCCCTCTGCTTGGCAATGCTTCCTAAGGTGACAATTTTCAGGTTGTTACTGATGTTGGTGTAACAACAGTGGTGTCTGGAGGAGCTTGTTCTGCTTTAAAAATTTTGCCCCAGTGACCAGAAGAAAGGAGGGGTGAGAGGAAGGGCATCCCTGGAAGTGCTCAAGACTCAGATTAGACAGGGCTTGGAACAACCTGGTCTAGTGGAAGGTGGCCCTGCCCATGGCAGGGAGTTTGGAACAGGATGGTCTTTAAGATCCCTTCAAAACCAAGCCATTCCTGATTCTGTGTCACAGTAAAACCATGAAATTGCATTCAATTTGAGACCCAATTCTGATGGCTTCTGAGAAGACTCATGGCCAGGCAGGAGCCTGTGACTGAAATTATGTGACTGAAAGTGATGTTAGGAGTGGAGAGCAAAGCACAGCTCAATCACTGTTCAGCAGACACGTTTTTGCTGGTCTGTAATACCTGGATGTTGTGTTGGACTCACAGTTTAGGCCTTGGTTCTTCAGCACCCTTGGCTCTCAGCCATCAGGGACCTTGGGATCAGGTGTGCTCTGCCTGATCCAGTGAGGGATGTGTGCCATCAGCCTCCCTGGTGACAAATGGCAACTGTTGCTTAATTTTTATCCCCAATTATGTAGCTCCAGGAGCCATTTTTCAGGTGGAATGTTGGAGCCATTAAGAAGAAATAAGTAAACTCTGGTGTATTCCATCATTTTTGGCAGGTACCCAGTGGTCTGTAGCCTTAATGTATGTGCATTTCTATGCAGGTATTTTTCATAAGGCTTGTGCCTGGGGCTGTTTGGAGCTTTGCTTGCTGGCTTCCCTCAGGGCAGGAACGAGTGTTGAGTGGATCCCCAGCCCTGGGTTGCTGTGATATCAAACGGAGAGAGGAGCCAGAGTGTCCTCCCCCTCAGCTGGGGGCCAGAACTGCTGCGTGGTGTGGGCTGCAGGATTTCTGAGCTGTTGGCTGCACGTGCAGGAGAAGCCGGGCGCAGATTCGGGGCTGGTCTGACATTTGCAGGGGTCGTTGCAGGGCAGCTGGGTTACCTTGGGTTACCTTGGGAGAGCTGACAGAGCCTTGGCCTCGCTGCACCTCGGGTGACCATGGACGGGTTTGTGAGAGGCCCTGGGGCCTTGCTGGGAGTCTGTCCCTGGGCTTTAATGTGTTTCTGACCTTCTGAGTGGAGGGAACAGCTTCCAAGGCTTCCCTGATTCTTTAGCAGATTGGTAGGTGAATATTCACGTAAAAACACCTGAGCCTGGGTGGTGCTGCTGAGCTGGTGGGATGTGTGTCTTCCCTTGCTGCTTTTGATGTAGCAAAGATGCACCACCTTCTCTAGAGGAGACGTGGGAGGTTAGGATGTGTTCTGTTTTCAGAGGAGCTTTTGTGACAAATTTGTCAAATTTGACCTCTCAAAAAATAGCAGAAATTTATCAAAACACGTGCAAGGTTAACGTCAGCTGTAAACTCGTTTTTAGCACTGGGCAGGAGAGGATCCAAACAGCCTCTGCATTTAAAAAAATGCATCTGAAATATCAAATTCTTTCTGATATGAGCACCCAAGATCATTGAAGGGTGGCTGAAAGAGATTATCTTTATTTCTGAGATAGGATCAGAGCTATTAGATAATTTCTAATTTAGTTTTGAAAGTCCTCCGTTTGCAGGGGATCCGGTGACATTCCTGGCAGCTTTTGCGTGTGCTTATCTGTCCTGGCACTTTCGTGCTTCTGAGTTTCACAACTATTACGTTTAAACCTTCCTTGCAGAGGTGTGTGCTGTGAAACTGCTCCGGGATTTCAGCAGCTGTGTGCAGATTGCTGGGGCCAGGCCAGAGCTCACTGGCTCTGCAGTGGCTTCCCAGCCCCAGCCCGAGCCCGGAGAGGAAGAGAATTTAGCAAACCCCGTTCAAGATAATGTGATTTGCTGCAAAAGTCTGTATTTTTAGGATGTTTACTACAGAGGTCTGAAATTACGTGGGCAATTTGTTGCCCTTGACAAGAGAAAATGTATCTCCGGTGAAATTTCATACTGAAAGCAATCTTTTAATGGACCTTTTCCTTCCGAGCCGGCTGCTGGAATGGCCCTGCCTGCGCCGTAAATCACGGTGCTCGCCGTGCCAGCCGGGCCCAGCCCGCGGGGTTCTGCTCTCTGGGGAGCAGTTCCAGCGCTGCAGCCCCGCCTGGATCTTTGTTTCCTGTGGGTGCAGCCCGGGCTGTGCGGAAAGGAGCCCTCCTGGCACCAGGCTGGGGCTCCAGCAGCGCCCCGAGCCCTGCAGCCCTGCTCTGGGTCAGCATTGCCAGCCCCAGGGGGGCTGTGAGCATCCTCTGCTGCCCAACCCGCCCCAGGGGGGCTGCGGGGATCCTCTGCTGCCACACCCGCCCCAGGGGGGCTGCGGGGATCCTCTGCTGCCACACCCGCCCCAGGGGGGCTGCGGGGATCCTCTGCTGCCACACCCGCCCCAGGGGGGCTGCGGGGATCCTCTGCTGCCACACCCGCCCCAGGGGGGCTGTGGGCATCCTCTGCTGCCCTAACCTGCCCCAGGCAGGCTCTGTGCATCCTCTGCTGCCCAAATACCGAGGTGTGCAGTGGCCTGGGGCCCCTGTGCTGGGGAATGTGAGCTGTGCAGCATCCCCAGCAACCTGGACTGTGCTTGCCCTGCCCCATCCAGCCCCCTCTGTCCTGCTGGAGGCTCCTGGTGGATCCACAGCCGTTCTGTCGTGGGCCAGCTGTCAGCACAGAAATGTACTTTCACATCCCAGGGACTTGCTGGGACAGCTCCTGTGCTCAGACACATTGGCTTGGCAGTCCCAGGAATTAGTGCTGGGTTTTGTTGACCCACCTGTTCGGAGGGAGGTTTTTAATTACCTTTTTGGTGGCTGGCCAGCGGGATAGTGCCTGTACATGTTCCTTCTCCTCCGTTTGGTTCCCCCAGCTTGAACACAAAGCGAGCATTAAATTGCCTTTTCAGGACTGTGGCAGCCTCTGGAAGGGGCGCCTGCTTTCCCCTGTCCGGGTTGTATCTCACACTCTGGGGTGCCAGGAAGTGGAATTGCAAGGGAAAAAGCTCAGCAAAGGCCTCAGGAGGAGCTGGCAGCCGGGACGCTGCAGCACTGCTCAGACAGCTCCCGCTGGGCAGGCTCGGGAAAGGCTGCCTGGGCACCAGCTGGGGCTGAGGGAAGGGAGGAAGGAGCACGGGTACCTGCTGGCATGTTTGGACACAGCCTCCTGAGTGAAAACTGGGACGTGTGGAGTGCTGAGGTGTGTTTATTCCGCTGTGGATCAGCAGCAGTGCCCTGTCGGGGTGGCTGAGCCACGGCTGCTCAAGGCTTTACAGATTCCCAGTGACAGCAGCAGAGGACTCTGTGCCCACATGGGCTCCAGGAGCTGAACTCTGCTGATAGATTTTTCCGTGCTTTTACCCCAGGCGCCCTTTTGTTTCCTCCTCAGTTGACTTTTTGGTGTCCCCTGGCTTTTGTAACCCGTCCTTTGCCCCTGGAGCTGGCAGCAGCAGCAGTTCCATGTGTGGCTCCCTGTGCTGGCCCTTGTGGCTCCCTCAGGGAGGGGGACGTGATGTCCAGGGCCCTCTGGGGACCCAGAGGGGGGAGCTGTGCAGGAACAGCAGGGCTGGGCATCGCCGTGGGGCTTTCAGCTGCTTCACTTGCCAGCTCTGCACCCCTTCTGAGTGCGTGCCCTCAGAGCAGACGTGTCCTGTCTGCAACAGCTGAAGGTGAATGGCTGTGACAAAAGTGACAAACTCTCCTAGACCCTCCTTCTTCTCCCCAGCTGCTCTGTCAGTGCGGTTGCTCTGGGTGCTCTGGCCGGAGCTGGTGGCAAACCCTGCAGCAAGGATGTGCTGGGGGCTGCTGGCTGCCTCTGGGGGAGCCAGTGTGAGTTTGCTGGGAGCCCACGTGCGTGTCCCTTCCACCTGCGTGTCCCTTCCACCTGCGTGTCCCTTCCACCTGCGTGTCCCTTCCACGTGTGTCCCTTCCACCTGCGTGTCCCTTCCACCTGCAAGGATTCCCCTCCCCTGACTCCTCTCTGCCAGAGCCAGGCACCGAGAAGCACTCGGGGGTTGTGGCAGGGATTTCAGTCTTGCTGATGGGATGGTTTCCTTAGTTATGGGGGTGTCCCTGACATGAGGGGTCCGAGGGCAGTTGGGCAGGTGTGGTGGCACACCTGGGCTGGTGAGCTGGGGCAGAGCTGGGGCAGCTGGAGCGGCTGCCAGCACAGCCAGAGATTGCCTTGCTGCAGAGAGGATAACTCTGACCTTCCTCTGAGGGCTGTTACGGATTAATGTTTGCACAGGGCTTTGAGTATGTCAAGCTTTATGTAAATAGCCGTTATGACTCTTTTATTAATGCCCTCCCCCAAGTAAACAGCCTGTGCCGTGTGTGGCGGGCGCTGGCTGCAGCCAGGGAAGGCAGCGAGGCTGCTCTGGGCTGTGCAGCACCCTGTCCCCTCCCGGGCCACTCTGACCCCGGCCACATCTGCAGCCCCTTCCCAGTGCTGTGCTGGGAGCCCAGGGGTGCTGGTCTGCAGCCTGGCTGCTGCCCTCCCCAGCTGTGTGACACAATCCTGCCCCTGGGAATGCAGCAGGGGACATCTCCACCAGCCCCTGGGGCACGCCGCCTCCTTACAGCCAAGAATTCCTTGGGAACTTCACAGAAATGATTGTGTCCCTCCAAAATGCCCGTTCCAGGTCTAAGTGTCCTGCCATTTTGTGCTGCACAGTGTTCTTGTGCAGAAGAAGATCTACATTCATCTGTGTCATTTTGGACTCCGTGTTCCGTGAATTTATGACTTGGTTTGCTCTTAGTGCGAGATGTTTAAAGAGGAGGATTAGTCTCTGGGGTTTAGCTCCTCTGCCCTTGTGTTTGTAATCAGGCAAAAACATCCTTAGAGGAGATCTGTGTGAGAGGTTTGGGGTGTGAGGCTGACGGAGGTGTTTTACTGCCGAGTTCAGGAGCTCATTTCCAAAACTTAGTGTTGTGCCTAAAACCATGGAGGGTGGGAATTGGCTCTTTGCCAGTTAGTTACTTAAGTTTAAGAGATCTTTGCATTCAAATTACTTATCTGGCGTGCTGGCAGGCTAATAAATTCCAGGGACTGTTCTAAATATTGTCAATCTCCAATGTAATCCTATTAAAATAATTGAGTATTTTCAGGGTAAAAAATTCCCTCATCCTCTGTCCCCAACACACAGGAGGAAACATGAAAGGCAGCCTGGAGTGTCCTCTGCACATCATTGAGCCGCCACAGCTGGGATTCCTGGCTGGGGAGCTGTGAGATTCCCAGCAGCCAGGACCTGGAGAGGCACAGCACTTGTACCAAAGTGCTCTGCCTTCCAATTTTGTGCCCTTTTTATGGCTGTGAGTGGGTTTTGTCCTCACTCCCTGTTTGATTTGGCCTGGTGCACCTTGATTTCGGTGGGGGGCTGGTGTTTTCCTCTGGGGTTTGTTGTTGGAATGCAGGGAATGCCAGAGCTCACCGGGCCTGCTCTGCCCGGGGGTCCCGTGGCGTTCCCAGGGCGTTTGGTGCAAGTGGGAAGCTTTTGGTGAAGCCAAAAGCCCGTGAGTGTCTGATCCTCTCAGCAGGTTGGAATAGGTGGTGGCAGTGCCCTGCCTGGGCTCTGTCCCCAGGTAAGAGCTGGATCAGATCTCTGGGTCCTGTTGTTTCAGCTGGGCTGGGACAATGCACCCTCCTGGTGACGATGCTGCCGGAGCAGCCCCCGGGACATCAAACGCAGCCCCTGTTGCTTTTTCAGAGAAGACAGTTTCTCCAGTTTGCCTTTTGATAATCTTCAAATGCCGGCATGACCTGAATTTACAACACGCAGGAAGACAACGAGAGGAGAAATATCTCCCGACAGCTTTTAAGGTGTCTTTGACAGCAGTAAACTAAAGAAAATAAGCACAAGTTCTTCCCTTCCCCTTTGCTTTTGTAGGTCACTTCAGGGGAAATCTGAGCAAATCAGGGAACTTCAAAAACAACCTCCAGCCCAATCACTTCCACCAGGCACCCAAACCCCCCCGCCACACAGCCCACAAACCTCACATCCTCCTTGGCAGCCTCGTGCGAAAACCATCCTGGAATAACTCGCCACAAAGAGGACATGAAGTTCCTTTGGTTTGGCAAAGTAAACAGGTTTATTTTTGTTTGCAGAAGGTTCTGCGGTGCAGCGCCCTGGCAAAGCTGGCCTGCATCTTCTCCTTGCCCGGCTTTACCCTTGGGCCCAGCAGGTTTGAAGGATGAGGTGGCTTGGGAAGGGAGCGGGGGGCTGCTTGGTGGCCCCTGTCACCCTCGGGACCCTGAGGTGCCCCATGGTTTGTGTTCCCGTGGAGCAGCAGCCCCAGCGCGCTGTCCCTGGCCCCTGCTCCATTTCTCCCCCAGCCGTGGGCTGCCCGGGGTCCCCCTGGTTCCTGGCTGCTCTGGGTGAGCAGAGAGGATCCCGTAACTCAGCCGGGCTTGCCCTGGGGGGATGGAGGGAGGATCCCATCCCGCAGCCCGAGCTGTGTCAGTGCTGCAGGGGGTGAGCCATCACTGCTGAAATGTGGGCTCCCTGGGCCCTGGGGTCAGGAAAAGGCTCCTTGCTGCAGTAAGGTGAGCCATTGCTGCTGAAATGGGGGCTCCCTGGGCCCTGGGGTCAGGAAAAGGCTCCTTGCTGCAGTAAGGTGAGCCATTGCTGCTGAAATGGGGGCTCCCTGGGCCCTGGGGTCAGGAAAAGGCTCCTTGCTGCAGTAAGGTGAGCCATTGCTGCTGAAATGGGGGCTCCCTGGGCCCTGGGGTCAGGAAAAGGCTCCTTGCTGCAGTAAGGTGAGCCATTGCTGCTGAAATGGGGGCTCCCTGGGCCCTGGGGAGAGGAAAAGGCTCCTTGCTGCGGTCAGGGCGTTGGGATAACGCCCCGGCGCTCTCACAGCGGGATGTGCCTCCACAGATTTTCTCCTGGCTGTTTTTAAAAACAACCCGGCAGATACAGCTGGTAAACGACGCTTGGAAGCTGCTTTCAGGGGTGCAGTGGTTTTGGCTGGCATCGTTTATGTGCTTGAGTGGTGGGTTGGGTTCGGTGTGGCCGTGGCAGCGGGGCCGCCCTGGGCACTGCCCCGTGTGAGGTGTGGGTGGTGCTGCTCAGAGAACGGAGGGCTCCTGCAGGGAGCCTGCGGGAGCAGGGCGTGCTCTGCCGAGGCTTTCAGGGGCTGCAAGGCGCTGTGCCACGCTCACAGAACGGGGGGCTCCTGCGGGGAGCGTGCGGGAGCAGGGCGGGCGCTGCCGAGGCTTTCGGGGGCTGCCCAGTGCTGGGGGCCAGGCTCTGTCCCATCCCACGCCCTGTGTGAGGTGTGGGTGGTGCTGCTCAGAGAACGGAGGGCTCCTGCAGGGAGCCTGCGGGAGCAGGGCGTGCTCTGCCGAGGCTTTCGGGGCTGCACAGTGCTGGGGGCCAGGCTCTGTCCCACGCCCTGTGTGCAGCCCCGTGTGTGCGGTGCCTGTGCAGGAGGGGTTTGCCTGATCCTTTGGAACAGCACCAATCCAGGGCTTTCCCCCAAAGCCCCTTTAAGGAGGCTGAGGAGCTGCTGGAGGTGTGGGTGCTGTATCTCAGCGTTTCCCTCTCGTTTGCTCAGCTTCTCGCATCTTTTGCCCTTACAAAGCAAGATGGAGTTTATTGTCTAATCACCAAAGCTGCCGAGTCAGGACTTGTGTCCAGGGTGATCGTTGTCAGTGCCAAGAAACAGAACTGAGCAAAATTAAACCCAGACCTGATTAGTGACCTACTTACAGGATGGAGAAGGTGCTGGGATTCTGGCTGAAGCGAATTCAAATTCCCTGTTTCATTGTGTTTGCTTGATTAATAATAAGTGAGTGAAATATCAGTCAAGTTTTTTTAAAGCAAGGAAGCAGATTTAAAACATTACATTTATTTTACCTTGGGAGAACTTAATTAGCTGTCAACAGCACAACACATGAGTGGTGACTTTTGAATGAAATTATGAAATCTCTGCTCCTGAGGCATTTTTCTCCCTCCTTCCAAGGCAGAGGGAAACACAACAGATATGTTTAGGTAAAAGCTAAGTAATTTTTAGGAGAATGCTTTTGCCTTCACTGTTTTCTTGTATTAATTACAGAAGTGTATAACACTTCAGTTCTGATTTGAATGTGAGCAACCAGCACAACCATGTTATTAAATCAGGTTGCAAATCTGAGATCAGGGTCATGTGGTTCTCTGTCTGATGGGCTGATTTCTTAAGTGATTGAACTTCTATCATTCCACTGGATACCACGGTAATTTACTTATTTCACAAATGTGATAAATAAACCACAGCCAGCAAATCACTCAAATGGTCCTAATTTAGAGTTCCTGGCTTTTGCTGACGCACGATGGGAGCGTGGCAGGGCTATCAGGGAAATGGATGTGCTGAGGAGCCAAGGAGAACAAGGTGGTTTGGAGTTAAAATCTCAGAAGCCATCAAAACCCAGCCAGCTGTCCCAGCAGGGCAGCTGCCTCTCCTGGGGAGGTCTGCTCAAACCTCCAAGTGCAGCTTCATTTGTGGCAAAGCTTTTCTCGAGAGCTTTGGGTAGGGGAGGAAGATGGATGGATGCAGATTACAGGCAATGGAGTTTCCCAGTAAGTCTCTTTCTTAGAGCTTCAGCTTCAGAAGTCATTTGAATCTACCTAGAGCTGTGATTTCAGGAGGGGATGAGAACACGAAGAGGAGGATCCCCAATATTAGGGTCCTAGGGAAAAATCTGCAAAAAGGTTTGAGCAAATCCTGAGCTGCGGATTGTTTGTATGAGAGTGACACTGAAAGTGACACTGAGAGTGGTCATCGGTCTGAATTGCCTCGTTTGCAACAATTGTTGCAAAGTTTAGTATCCGCATACTTTAAAAATATAAATAAAATTGACATGTGGAGCATTCCTGGGCCGAATTTGCATTTCAAAGAGCTTCAGTGGGACAAAGATCTGCTGTTTGCTGGCAGTGGCTGGGCTGCCGAGGCACAGGCATCACCTGGGGTTTGGGATCTTTTCCTCTTAAAATGTGGGTTAACCTGTAAATGGTAGGGACTGGTAAACCCCGGTAAGGTCCCACCCTTCACGCTGTGGCTGAAGCCCCTCTTGTGCACCCGTGGGGATGGGCGTTCACTGAGCCTGCTTGGAATCAGAGATAAAAAAAGGATGGTTGTGGCAAAGCATTTAATATACAATATCAGGTTGTTCTTTCAGTCCAGATCTCACCTTCAGCATTGCTGTCACAAGTCCCCATAGAGCTTCTGATTGAGATTCCCTGCTCTTCGAGGAGACAGGGAGAGGAAGGACGAAGAGCTGCCCACGTTTTTGTGGCAACTTGTGACAAACAATTTCAAATCTGGCAGCTGCAACAGAATTGTTGGCTGTACCCTGCCACCACTCTGGGGCTCAGGAATGTGTTTTTGTAGCAGATGGAGCTATTAGTTAGCTGTGCTATCTTGAAGAATTGCTTTCCCAGGTAATCAGCTCTGCTCATTTAGGATGTCGTTTCCCCACCTCGATATGTCAGCCGAGGAAGCGGGAGTGATTAATCACTGCGGCTTGGACACTGCGCTGCAAGAACCGCGTGGAGGGAATCGTTCTGCGGAGCACCAATGCCACAGGGAGTTTAAAGTGCTCTGATGCAAAGCAAACAAGATGGAAAAGATGACCGTGATGCTTCCTGATGGCTGTGTGGCACCCCGAGAGTTTCTGTGGCAACCTAAAGATTTGCAATTCATGGGGAGCCTGGAGCGAGACAAAACTTTCCAGGCTGGGCTGTGGCTGCTGCAGAAGGGCCAGCGCCAGCCCCACTGCCTGGCAGGACCCTCCATTGCCTGGCAGGATCCCCCAAAGCCTGGCAGGACCCCCCCATTGCCTGGCAGGATCCCCCAAAGCCTGGCAGGACCCCCCATGGCCTGGCAGGACGCCCCCATTGCCTGGCAGGACCCTCTAAAGCCTGGCAGGACCCTCTAAAGCCTGGCAGGATCCCCCATTGCCTGGCAGGATCCCCCACGCCAGAGCTGCACGCACGGCACAGCTGCCAGAGGGACGGACAGATGGACGGATGGACGGACAGACAGACAGATGGACGCCTTCCACGCTTCCCACCAACTCCTGCTGAAGGGAGCTAAAAGTCTCTGAAAGGTTCATTCAGAGTCAGCTGTTGATCCCCACTGCAGGCTCTGCCTGACAGGCTGGGTTTGCTGGACCAAGCAACAGAAATACTGGAAAGGCAGCACAGTTTTGTTCTTCCTGCTTTAAAGGCTGAAAATGAGATTTTGTTTTTTCAATTACTGATATTCTTAAATTACCAGCAAAGAAGGTTAATCCTTTTTTTTTATTATTATTATTTGCTGGCAGATCTCAGGCTTAAGCCTGCTGGTGGCTGCCTCTATTTTCATTTCACCCCTTCGAAAGGAATTTGGGATATTTTGCAAGACTTAGTGTTGCCATGTGCCGTATAAACATAAGATGCAAAATAGGGCAGTCTGGGATTTGGGATAGAAAGGGTATCAGCTTTAGCTCTGAAGTGTGACCAAGGAATTGAAACTTATTGTTGGGCAGCCTCATCTTGTGAGGAACATGCAGGATTTTCATCCTCATCCCTCCTTGTAGCAGCGTTTTACCACTCACCTTCCCTGCGGGGCTGAGCTCTCCATGGCGTTGTGCTCCTCAGCCCTTTCCTCGTGGGGAGGATTCTCCAGGGCTTGGATGTGCTTGGAAAGAGAAAGCCGAAGGGACCGGTGGTGTCCCAGAGCTCAGTGCATCAGAAAATAGCTGCAGAGGGGTTTCTTGGCTGCTGGGTGAATCCGAACAAGCTGAGGTGGGTGGAAGGCAGCAAAGCAAAGCTGTGGTACAGGGAATCCCTGGCAGCTCGGCTTTGCAAAGCCAGCACCTCGGAATACAGAGACTGGAACTGCAGCAGCTCTGCTGTGGAACCGTGAGGGTCAGTCCCGTTTCAGACTGGGCTGTACAGCCACCGGTGAACCTGGATCATAAAAATGATGGCAGCATTAAACCTTGCGCCGTGAGCTTGCTGGTGGACGAGTGTTCCTGCAGGAATTTACTGCGGGAGCGGATCCTGGTGTTCGTGTGGCCAGAGCAGCTGGTGCCAGCACGGTGAGCCTGTGGCCTGTCTGTCCTTCCTGCTGCCACGCTGCTGCTTTGGGAAAAACTCCCGGAGGAGCTCCCCAACTCCATCTGAGACTCCTTGGAATGATCTCCTGGATGTGGCTTTGGGCTGTCTCTGTCAGCGTGGCCTGTCCTGGGTGGTGCTGCCCCGCTCACAGCGTGTCCCTGTCCCCACACGGATGGTGACAGAGCTTTCCTTGGCTCTTCCTGCGCCTCGTCCTGGGTGCTTCCATAAACCTCATAGGAGGCCAGGCTTCTTTCCCTGGTCTGACAGAACCACGCTGTTCTGGACGTGCAGCACCAGCTGGGCGAGGCATTGCCCAGGAATGCAGAGCCCCAGGTTCTGGGGCACCTGCCAGCCTCCTCCAGGTGCCGTGGGTTGTGCAGTGAGGATTTTCACCTCAGAGCCTGTTTGGGAGCTCATCTTCTTCCCACCTAGCTCAGTCATGGCTGTTTCTGAAAGATCTTCCTGTTTATTTTCAAAGCACCCCGTGCCTGTAGCAGAATTTTGAAGTTAATTGCCTGGATGCAGACGGCACGGAAGGCGGAGTGTTACAAGGAGATAGCTGGAGATAGAGGCTGAGAAAATAACCTCAGGGCATCTGCCTGTGAGCAGGCATGTAAAAATACTGATTTTTGAACTTTTGACTTCAAATGGTTTGTGTAAAAATGTTTAAGTATTTTTTTCCTCTCAGATTTGATCTTTTTGAGTCACAAGACCTTTTTGTGGTTGGCAGGGCTCCTGTAACATATTTCTTTTTAAATGATCTCTGAAGTTGTTGAGTACACGGGTATGAAAGTGCCTGATGGAAAGCTGTACAATTTGTTCAGGCAGGAGCATAGAATGAGTTTCTTTTCAGTGGAAACTGAGTTGGCTTTTTGAAGCTCCTCTCGCTGTTTGAGAAGAGATTTTCTGTGTGAGGGCTCAACTGCTGCTTTGTGGCTCTTCCCCGTGAGCCTGTGAACAGCCCTGTGTGGAAGAACCCTCGGGGGTGTGCACTGACAGGTACAATTTGGGGCAGCCTGGTTTCTTGAAACTGGAAAGTTTCCTAGAATAAAAAAACCCTGAAGAAGGCAGGGGTGTGGGCCTGGTTGGAGATGTTTCCATGCCAACTCCAGCGCTCTGTCTGTGCCCCGTCTGCGGCGTCGTGCCGGGCGAGCTCCGCGGCTCCTGCTCCCCGCGTGTGTCGGCTGGGTGGGAGCATCCCCGCACACGGCCCTGCCCCAGGCTGCAGCTGAGCCACCAGTGCTGCAGCTGCTTCCACCGGCACTTCCCACGCTCCCCCTCGGGAGTGGTCCCAGGACCCCACTAACGGGAACTTCCAGTGGCGGGGAGAGAGCTCTGAAGGCTTTTAGACAGGTGTGTAAATAAATTAATAAACCAGACTGCTCACCATGGTGGCAGGGAGCTGCAGCCTGCCCGCCCGGCCCGTGCCCCTTGGGCTGTCCTTGCAAACCTCCCGTGGGTTGCAGAGGTTGTGTTTCCTGGGTGCTGAAGGTGGCTTTGGTGACTTTGGTCCTCTGACTCCGGTGTTGTCATATGGCAGGGGCTGCAACATCAGTGGGCCTGCCTGTGTCCTTCACCAGCATTAAACACTTCAGTGTAAGTAACTTGGAGCTGAGAAACACAGCGGAATGCTCCTGGGATGTTTCATAAATCTGGGAAAGTTGTGTTTCAGTCTTGGTCTCATTCTCTGGGAAATGGTAACAGGCACCAAAGGATTTTTTGCTAGTCTTGACTCTGGTTTTGACCTAATATAGCAAAAGGACAAGGACAAGAGATCAGAAAAATGAAAGGGAAAATGGAGAAGAAGGTGTCTTGTTTGCACGTGGTACTTGGCAGGCTGCCCTTGGTGACGAGGGCTCTTCCCCCTGTCCCTGCAGCTTCCCCAGCTCTCCCAGTTACAGCTGAGCACATGGCAGAACACTTTGCTGAGTCTAGGACTTAATGAGGGGCCATGTTGGGAATAGAGTTGTGCTCCCAGACTGGAGTTCATGGTGGAGTGTACCTTTAATATGAAGTGACACTTGTCAAAACAAATGAGCGAGATTTTTATTGCATGTTCACTCGCTTGTAAAATTCGCTAGTCTGCAGTGGCTCTTAATCACTGCTGCGAATTAGCCAGGTCCTCCTGCAGTTCAATTACTGGTGTGTCATGTTTAAATTCTCCCTTGATGAACTGATGGTGAGATTATACGCACGGTTTCATAATAGGTAACGGGCAAAATACAAACACAGGAGGGGAGCACAGATGGTGCAAAGTGCTTAATCCGCAGCAGGGCGAGGTGTGGTGGCTGCTGGAGCGGGACGTGGGGGGAGCTTGGGGTCACCAGAGCTGGTCACAGCCAGCTGTGGTGAGGGCAGGGATGTGGCCTAGACCAGGATGTGGCAGCTGCATGCTGGTGTGACAGAAGGGGCCAGCAGTGCTGGCCTTGCCATAGCCAGCATTCCTTCAGGTTGCTTCCATGTTCCAGTAGCATCATCACTGCCGTTGGGCTGTTCTTGCTGTTGGCACCACGCTGTGCCGTGTTGGTTTTTGACGATGCCCATGGGCAGTTCCATATGAAATCACAGGGGCAGAGGCCTGGCCAAGGATGCAGCCTTTGGGAGGCTGGGTTCTCTCTCTGCCGTTGTTTACGGCGCTCCCGTCGCCGCACGCGCTCCCGCGCCGTTCCACGGAGCTGCTGCTGGTGGTTGTTCCAGGAGGTGCTCGGGCTGGTGCTGCTGTTCAGGAGGTGCTCGGGCTGGTGCTGATTGTTCAGGAGGTGCTCGGGCTGGCCCACAGCGTTCGAGCAGAGTGTCAGGAGGAGCCATAGCTCACGTCCTAGTGCAGCTCCCTGCGAGGTGCACTCCCACGGGCTGTCTGCCTGCCCGCGCTGCCGCGGGGCCGGGCAGCTGCGGGCTCACCCGTCTGCACACAGCCACGGGGCCTCCCTTGTCCTGACCTCTTGCTCCAAATGAAATTCTTAATTACCAGGGAGCCGATGACTGAGTCGTGCTGCGCGTTGTCAAGGAGACAAATAAAGCCCGTTGAACTCGCGGAGATTGTACTGGGGAGACTGGCACGGTTCCTCCTTGTTCTAGAAGCACTCTGAGGCAGTGCAGGCTTCCAGATGTTATGTACAGCTGCTGCCTTTGCAATATAGATTTCAAAATTACGTACAAAAAGGCAAACTCGTTCCCTCGTCTCTTATCTGTGCTCTGGAAATTCTCTGCTTACCTTGATAATGTGGTTTTCTAAGGAGCCACCTTGATAATGACCAGAGGAGATGAGATGAGATGCAAGAAGTTATAATTGGAGAGGAAATAACGTTTAAGAAGTGGGGAATTGAAGATGCTTTCCTGATGCTGAACAGGTCTAACTGATCTCCATGAAGTTTCCATAGAAAATTGAAATTAGGGTGTTAAATCCAGGGCTTTAAACTTCATACCGAGTTGTTAGAGCGAGGTGAAACTGGGGATGGAGTGAGTGTTGCCACATCTCTGAGCAAAGGATGATCAGTACCCTGAAAGCTTGGCCCCTCTGCTGCAGTTTGATTACCCAGGAGATGCCTTCCTGTGCCTGTACCCCACTCAGGGCTTGGAAGGATCCAGATGCACACGCCCGTCAGCCTGGCTGCTGAAATTAGAGGTAACAAATTATTGATAATTAGGGCTGGTTTTTGTTTTACCATTGCAAAAAGTGAATTTATAAAAGCCAATTTATTTTTATCTCTGGCCTCGGGAACTCCAAAGCAGTTGTACTTATTCTTAATTGCTTGTTTTATGGGTGAAAATGAAGCTGGGATGTAAACGACGGCACGGGGGGGCTGGGATAGAGCTGCTGCCACGCTCAAACCACGAGGAGGAGAACTGGCACTGAGGATTGCCTAATACTCCACAAATTCCAGGTTTTATTAAGTTTAACAATGCAACCGTTTCCAACCATCCTAGAACTAAATATAGTAATGAAATTTTATTTGAAGTCAGGAACATTATCGAGATATGACTTGATGTGTGTGAGATACTGCACATCACCGGAGTGGTACAGATTGTGTTAAATGGGCCTGAAATAATCTTCAGGAAAGAAAATCGTTTTCTATTCTCCTTGACACAAAGTGTTTGTCACAGACACGCGTTCTTATCCACGTCTTGTTAGTGAAATCATTAGACTTTTCATTACAACTTTTATGCAAATATGCTGGTTTTCCTTGATTAGGTTTACATGAATAAGCTGTAATTGTAGGCTGAGGTGATATTAATGCGCAACAATTAAAGATGTAATTACTGTGTGTAATTGTGGCGTGAGGGGTGGGCAGCAGCCCGTGCTGGCACAGGGTTTGGGGTCTGGGCTGGGCTCCTGCCCGTGAGGCTGCTCCAACGTGTTCAGTATCCAAAGTACACGGAGGAAGGGAGTGTGAGACCACGGCAATGTGCTTGCAGCATCCTGCTGCTGCCCAGTCCAAAGAGCTGGACAGTTTTCACTTGTCCCACTGGCATTCCTCCTTTTGCCCACCTAAACACGTGCAGCCTTTGAAGTATTATATTTAAGGACACTTTTTTCCCAGGCAGCTGCTGGTGTCTGCTGTAATTCCTGCTAATCTCTGTGTGCACAGGGCTGGCAGGAGCAGCAGTGGTTTCCCTCTCTGTGACACTTTGCTGCGTTTGCAGTTGGTGCTGCAGAGGAAATACAAAAAAACAAAGGCTCAAAAAAAACAAAAGCTCAAAAGGAGAAATACTGACCTATGGGTACCTGCCAAAATTGTCCTTTTGGCAAGCAGTCAAATGTGCCTGTCTAATGGAGGTGGCTGTGAGCCCTTCCGATGCTGGGGACACCCAGGAGCCACCCTGGGAGTGTCTCCAAGGCTCTGTGACTGCTTTGGAGTTCCCGGGCTGGGAGGAGGTCTCAGTGTCACTGCTTTGGAGTTCCCGGGCTGGGAGGAGGTCTCAGTGTCACTGCTTTGGAGTCCCCGGGCTGGGAGGAGGTTTCAGTGTCACTGCTTTGGGGTCCCCGGGCTGGGAGCAGGTTTCAGTGTCACTGCTTTGGAGTCTCCGGGCTGGGAGGAGGTCTCAGTGTCACTGCTTTGGGGTCCCTGGGCTGGGAGGAGGTTTCAGTGTCACTGCTTTGGGGTCCCTGGGCTGGGAGGAGGTTTCAGTGTCACTGATTTGGAGTCCCCGGGCTGGGAGGAGGTTTCAGTGTGACCAGCCCCAGGGCTGTGCTCCTGGAGGTGACCGTGAGCAGGGAAAAGATGTGTTGGCAAAGGCAGGTGTTCAAATGTCTTTGCCTTTTTTTTTTTTTTTTTGTGTGCAATCAAGACTTCTCACAACTCTAATTCCTTCATTTTTGGGTTTGAGTGGATTTTTCTGTTGTTTTTCTCTGATAAGACAGCGAGGCTCCTCCGGTGGCCCCTTTTTGGGGGGTGCAGCCCCCCTTCCCTGTGCTGTGCTGGGACCCAGCACACCAGAGCCCAACTCACTATCTGCAGCCTGAAGAATGAGTTATTGTGCTGCCAAGAATTGTTTGAAGAATTAAAATTGACCCATTTCCTTCAGGCACAGGCAAGTTAATACTCCGGAGTGTTAACATCGTAGGAGTGATTTGAGAAGTATTATTCCTCAAATCCCTGTGCTCATATGTATGTAGGTATAAATAAAAAGGCCTCAAAGGTTGTTTCAGCATTTATTAACCTCTCCTCCTCTTCAGGGGCTTTGCTTGGCCAAGGCTTTATGTGGTTGTGTTTTTTTCTGAATTTGTGGAACTGGAGGAGCAGCTGTCAACACCTCCCTGGATTGAAACTTGTCTTTGTCCAGGGTTTTATATCCAAGTTGCTACATTTGTGCTAATTGTGTTTTCCTGGCTTTTTTTAGGTAAGTGAACACGTTGAGAGGTGGGATTTGAACGCTGGTGTTTGGCACGGGACAGGTTCGGGCTCGGACAGCGGATCAGGCAGTTGGCAGCCAGGAGATGCTTCATTAGTAAGTCTAGAAATGATGGGTTATAAAAAGAGGCTTCAACAGCTTTTGGAGATTTTCTGGGATTCTCGTGTTTGGATGAGGAGAGGAGGACTTAGAACTTTTCCTCTCACAACACTGTGGGGAAAACCCAAACAGCCCTTCCTGCCTTGTGATTTCTGTTTCTGATTTATGTAGTGTATTTAGGAGTGTAACTCTTCAAGGAGTAATTTTTAAATACAGCTGGATTCCTGGGCTTGGGAGTGTTCTCCAGCCTCGTGTTGAAAGGGAGCGTGTGGAGGTAGGAGGCAGCAGGGGTGGTTTGTTGTTTTTTAAAATAATGCTTAATCTAGAATTAAATTCAGAGGAGTGCCTGGAGAAAATGAGATCTCTCTGATCAGATGCTCAGAATACTTTTTGTCTTCTCTAATAAGCAAGAAAAGCTGGTACAGGGAATTACATGCTGGAAGAGGAATTTTAATAGCAACAGATATGCAAAAAGGGAGGTATCTCAGGTGAATAGGAGGTGCAGGCTGGTGAGCAGGAGATCCTTTCCTGCACAAGAGCACGAGTTTTTGTGGCACAGACACAAACCTCCCCTCCCCAGCAAAGCCAGAGGAGAGGAACCAGCTCCCTTTGGTTCCGGTCCCTGCCTGTTGTGGGGAGACTCCCACCAGGAGTGAGCAGGAGGAAGCAGCATCCCCAGGGCTCCCTGGAGCAGCCTGGCTGGGCAGGCTCTGTGGCAGTGGCTTTGGCCACTTTCAAGTACCCTACTCCTTTGGCTAAGGGAAGGCATTTAACCTTGGAGAGTGTCCTGTGGGACAGCCTTCCCTGGCTTTAGCTCCTTGTTTGGGTGTGCTGCATTTTACCAGCCGTGCCACCAGCCCCAGCCAGCTGAGTGCAGAGGGGAAGATCCTCCTTTTCCTGGGGCCTGGGCACACTGCAGGGAAACAGAAGCATCTCACAGTGGGCACAGATGCTCCCAGTGTCGTTTTGCCTGTGCATCTGGTTAAGTAACACAGGCTTTTCCTGCAGGTGCCATTCAAGGTCGGTTATTCGGCAGTGCTGTAACTAATTCCAATTAAGGCAGAAAGCTTTTCCCATTTTTTTAGAAAGAGAAACTTAAAAGCTTTAATTTGCTGCAGTGAGCTGCAGCTCATGGCCTGGACAGAGTGGTCTGGACGTGCAGGAGATGTTCCTTGCTCCAGCAATGCCCTCCTGAGCTCGGGAAGCCAGGCTGCATCCCCCAGCCTCAGCATTCCCGAGGAATGGGGGTGGTGGCGTCGGCAGGTGTTGGGCACCTCGGGAGGATCCAGACTTGTGGAGAGGTCTGGGTAGGGGGAGAAGGGAAAAACAGGAACAGGAGCGAGATAAATTGCCTTCCCAGGTAGGACCACTGAGGCCAGAAGCCGTGTGTGCTGTGGGAGTCCCGTTCTGGAGCAGCAACACCCGCGTGCTTGTGTTCAAACACGGAGATAAATGCATCCATCTAAATTCATGATTTGGGCTTTTTTCGTGGAGTCGCTAATTATTGAACATAACTGCTTATTCATAATTTCTCCTCTCCTGCCTGATAGCCCTAATCCCGTATTTGTGCTGTCATTCCCATGGCAACAGACTGGTGTCTGAGGCAGAAGATTATTAAATACCGAGCAGCGCATTAAAATAATGGGCAGGTTCTGACTTAGAGACTTTCGCATGGGGGCAAACTTCAAAAAAAAGAGAACACTTTCACAAAAAGCAATTTACTTTGCCAGTAATGTTCTGTATTCCCACAGCTCTCACTGGAGAGAGCTGTTTGAGGAGCAGCCCGCTGCTCGCAGCCCAGCTCCTGCTCCTCCCGCTTTGCGGAGAAATCCTCGCCTTATGTTTATGTCATCAGTCTGTTGCCATGGAGACTTTGTCACAAATGTATCGTGACCTCACAACGGGATGGCAAAGGAGGAGAGTGTGGGCTGGAAGATGACATTAGGGATGATCAGCAGCAGGGGAAAAACAGCCCCAGGCCTTGGGAGATGCCACAAAATAAAACACAGAGAAGGAGCCGGGGCTGGGGCGCGTTCGCCTGGTGCGTGGTCCTGGTGTGCAGAACTCTGCTCCAGAGCCATTTAAAGCTCCAACTTTGCTGTTTCCCCATCAGTTCCCAGCACTGTCAGGTATCCAGGGCAAAGCAGGAGCAGACCCTTCCCTTCAGCCTGTGGTTCAAACAGCAGAGCTGGGAGCTGGGGGGAAAGGACCTCTGTGGAAGTGTCAGGTGTTTGTCTTTGTGGGATTTCAGCCCTGTGTCAGATGGGGACAAGGGAACAGCAGAGCCCTGGGCTTGCTGCAGCACTGCTGCTCTGGGGAACGTGTGTCTGGAGTGACAGGTGTCAAGGTGATGCTTTTTGATGCCTTTCAGAAATCAGACTTTCCCTAATGAAAGCTGCAGCTAAAATGTGAAAGAGGATTAAGCAAGGATTAATAAAGGAAAGGCAGACAAGAGATTTGATGATGTGTCACAGAGATACTGGCTGGGTACTGTGTCATGGCAGTGAGATGGAACAGAAGATTCTGCACACCTGGGCTATCGATCAGTGGGTGTTGCAACTTCTGGTGCTTTTTGCTCATTTGTGCTGACCCCAGACTGATGCAATGCACTTCCCAAAGCAGAGGATTTCCCCTGGAAGGGCTGCTGCTCCTTCCTGCCTCGCAGCAGCTGGGAGGCTGTTTGCTGTGAGGTGGGAGCTGCCCCAGGACTCCTCATTGCCAGGTCCAGCAGCAGTGGAGCTCGGGCCAGGTGCTGGTGTGCCACCACCTCCAGCTCAGCCACCTCCTAAACATCAAACAGAGATGATAAAAACAGAGAGACTGGTACAGAGAGCCAGTGCTGCTCCAATGTTATCTCCCTGTGCAGGTGCTCCAGGCAGTGGAGCCACATCCAGAAGTGCCATTCCCTGCATATTTCATGTATTTTTAATGCAATCCTTTAGAGCACTAATAAGATCTTTGTGCAGCTTGAGCTTCACTGAGAGCCAGTGGCCGTGGCAGCACACTGAGGGGGTGTGTGGGGTGTGTGTCCTGCTCTGACACACGCTGGGGAAAGGCTGCCTTGGCTCCTGGCTCCCCCCTCACCAGGGCCACAGGGCAGGTGGGAAACTGGGGACAAGAGCCTGGTTGGGAGCCAGCCAGCCCAACAAGGGCAGGGTGGACTTGCCTGCCTTGGAAAACCCTCTGGAGGGGATTTCTCGTGGTGTGCTAGGACAGAGTCAGAGGAACAGCATCTCCTTGCTGTTTATCCCTTAGGTTTCCTGCAGGGAATAAAACGAGGGCTGGACTGATTTGTAGAGCGTGTGCTTCAGCACTTCCTTTCTCTCTTAAGCAATTTCCATGTCCTCTGGCTTCTTAAGAGCTTAAGGATCATTTTCCTCTTGCAGTTGGTAATACAAGAGGAGATGAGTAAGAACAGATCTCTGCGACCCATAAACCGTAAAGTCCTGCCTGCAACTTAAACCTCCGCGGCTTTATTTGCTTTGTCGTGGCTTCTCACATGTGTTGGGGTTTAACAAACACGAGTTTTCCCTCTGGAGATAGACTTAAAAAGAGGCTGTAAGGAGCAGTATTGTTCTTGAGCATCTTGTCTCTTCTCTGCCTTGAGAAGTGTGTGACTTCAAAAAGGAGCAGCAGGGCTCTGCGCGGGCTCTTTGCTCCTCCTGGGTTCATTGGCAGCCTGAGTTGGTTTTTGGCTGCAGCCTGCAGCGCCTTAGGGACAGCTCTGAACAAGGAGAGTGCCCTCACACTTCCTGCACACTGTTGGGATCTTGGCTCCTGCTGCTGGGAAGGTGTTGTGGTTGCAGGGGCGTGCGGTGCTGGAGAGGCCACGGCAGGGGCGGCGCGGGCAGTGGAAGGAGAGAGCTGGGAGCACGGGGTCCTGTGACAGTGGAAGGAGAGAGCTGGGAGCACGGGGTCCTGTGAGATGGAAGGAGAGAGCTGGGAGCACAGGGTCCTGTGACAGTGGAAGGAGAGAGCTGGGAGCACAGGGTCCTGTGACAGTGGAAGGAGAGAGCTGGGAGCACGGGGTCCTGTGACAGTGGAAGGAGAGAGCTGGGAGCACGGGGTCCTGTGACAGTGGAAGGAGAGAGCTGGGAGCACGGGGTCCTGTGACAGTGGAAGGAGAGAGCTGGGAGCACGGGGTCCTGTGACAGTGGAAGGAGAGAGCTGGGAGCACGGGGTCCTGTGACAGTGGAAGGAGAGAGCTGGGAGCACGGGGTCCTGTGACAGTGGAAGGAGAGAGCTGGGAGCACGGGGTCCTGTGACAGTGGAAGGAGAGAGCTGGGAGCACGGGGTCCTGTGACAGTGGAAGGAGAGAGCTGGCAGCACGGGGTCCTGTGACAGTGGAAGCAGCACAGGGTCCTGTGACAGTGGAAGGAGAGAGCTGGGAGCACGGGGTCCTGTGACAGTGGAAGGAGAGAGCTGGCAGCACAGGGTCCTGTGAGAGTGGAAGCAGCACAGGGTCCTGTGACAGTGGAAGGAAAGCTGGCAGCACAGGGTCCTGTGAGAGTGGAAGCAGCACAGGGTCCTGTGGCAGTGGAAGGAAAGCTGGCAGCACAGGGTCCTGTGAAAGTAGGGCATCCCAGTGCTGTTGTGTAACAGCAGCTTCCCTCCCCTCCCCTCCCCAGCCAGCCCTCTGCCTCCTGGGGAATTTATGACCGAGTTCACTGCGATTCTATATTTGGCTGAAATATTGAAAAATGCATCTGCTGTCAATGGATTCCTTTAATATATAAAAGGAAGGAGATTTATGGCAAGAGGAGCGCTGGCATCACAAGTGCCCTTTGTCTTTACTTGTTAGTTCCATCTTACCCTGGGCCTGTCTGAGCCAGGAGTGTTGTTGGGGAGGGTGAGGACGTGAAGCCATAAGGGTAACTGGGATTTCCTCCTCCTGGCAGATCCTGAGGACCCGAGGCAGCACTTTCAGAAGAAGAGGGTTGTTCTGTGGGGAGGCAGATTGTGGGAAGACAGATAGAGATCTGAAGGCCATCCTGCCCCCGATACATTGCAGCTGTGTTAGTTACCAAAGAGTGGGGACAGCCTTGCCCTCCCAGCTCGGGGTGTGACAAAGAGGGGGTTAGCAGGGAGGGAGTTCCATTGCAGCTGCAGCTGGAGGCTGCTGGCCGTGCTGTGAGGAGGAAGGGACAGGAGGTCGTGCAAGGGACAGAAAGGGTGAGCCTTTGTACCAGGGACAGACAGGGTTAGGTGGCCGGGCTAGGGACAGGAAGGACCCAGCTGCAACTGCAGAAGGAAGAGAGAAAGAGCCAGAGCTGTGTGCAGCTGCCCATGGGAGGCTACACAGAAAGAGGTATGAGAGACTTTTAGGTAACAGGGTGGTGATGCTTGAAGCCTTCTGATGTTTTAGAGAAGCACTTTGAGTGTCATGGCTGTCTCAACAATTACATTGTTCCTTTGAGGGCTCTGCCCATTTTTAGTCTTGAGCTTTTTCACTTGAAGGTGGAGGGGTAAAACCAGGGAAGTGTGACCTGGGAAGCAACGATTCTTACCTTTAACTTGACTCCTTTCCTGCCTGTGTCCAAACACGTGACGGTGCTTTATAACTGCCTCTGGGGGAGGCAGTGCAAAGTCAGGCAAGTGAACAGCCGCCACCTCTGAGGAGCAAGGTTGTTGGCAGCGGGGTCAGGCCTGCAGGGTGTGGGTGTGTGTGGGGTGTCCTACAAACAGTGCTGCACCCCAGGCACCGGAGGTGTGGAATGGTGTGGGCTGGAGCAGGCTGGGCACAGCCCCCAGGGCCGTGTCACAGCCCCCAGAGGTGTGTCACAGCCCCCAGGGCCGTGTCACAGCCCCCAGAGGTGTGTCACAGCCCCCAGAGGTGTGTCACAGCTCCCAGGGCCGTGTCACAGCCACCAGAGCCGTGTCACAGCCCCCAGAGGTGTGTCACAGCCCCCAGGGCCGTGTCACAGCCACCAGAGCCGTGTCACAGCCACCAGGGCCGTGTCACATCCCCCAGAGGTGTGTCACAGCCCCCAGAGCCGTGTCACAGCCACCAGAGCCGTGTCACAGCCACCAGAGCTGTGTCACAGCCATGGCCTGAGCACCTCTTGGCAAACAATCCCCACATTATCCTCCTGCTGCCCCTTGCAGCTGATCCCTGGCCTCCGGGAAAAGCCAGGGAGCTCTGAGGAAGGGCAAAATGAATTTGACTCCTAGAACCAATGTGTTGTAGGTAAAGATCTTCCTAGGAAAAAACGTGTAGGGAAGCACTGAGGTTTGCAGCAGAGTACTCAGTCTAAGATCATTGTTGTGGGTTCCATGGGAGCGTGTGGCAGCAGCCAGAGGGTGACACAGCTCTGTGAAGGGCATCGAGGAGCCTGGGTGCTCAGCTGGGATCTGGGTGCTCAGTTGGGATCTCAGTGTCCAGCTGGGATCTGGGTGCTCAGTGGCCAGCTGGGATCTGGGTGCTCAGCTGGGATCTGGGTGCTCAGTGTCCAGCTGGATCTGGGTGCTCAGGTGGGATCTGGGTGCTCAGGTGGGATCTGGGTGTCCAGCTGGGATCTGGGTGCTCAGTGTCCAGCTGGATCTGGGTGCTCAGCTGGGATCTGGGTGCTCAGCTGGGATCTGGGTGCTCAGTGTCCAGCTGGATCTGGGTGCTCAGGTGGGATCTGGGTGCTCAGGTGGGATCTGGGTGTCCAGCTGGGATCTGGGTGCTCAGTGTCCAGCTGGATCTGGGTGCTCAGCTGGGATCTGGGTGCTCAGCTGGGATCTGGGTGCTCAGTGTCCAGCTGGATCTGGGTGCTCAGGTGGGATCTGGGTGCTCAGGTGGGATCTGGGTGTCCAGCTGGGATCTGGGTGCTCAGTGTCCAGCTGGATCTGGGTGCTCAGCTGGGATCTGGGTGCTCAGCTGGGATCTGGGTGCTCAGCTGGGATCTGGGCGCTCAGTGTCCAGCTGGATCTGGGCGCTCAGCTGGGATCTGGGTGCTCAGCTGGGATCTGGGTGCTCAGCCGGAGCCCCAGCCGCAGCCACACCTCTGATCTTTGTCACCCCACGCTGCTGGAGAACGGGGGTGCAGCAGAGGGTCAGTGGAGCACAGGGCTGTGGCAAGGGCAGCGTGCTCCTGGGAAGGAGTTGAGGAATGCCATGGGAAGTGCCGTTGTTTTTGTTCTTTCTGAGGAATTCCCTGAATTGGGTGTCTAATTGCACTCAGTTACTCCTGCCTGGCACAGGTGGGCTCACGGCTTCCAGGCAGGGATGTGCATTGATTTCTTTTGCAGGCCTGGAGACAAAAGTCATTCATAAAGGACGAGGAACTTTGCTCTGCTGTCAGTGTGGGGGGCTGCATTTCTGCCTCTGTATTGTTGGCAGCTTTTACATTGATTCAATTTGAAAACTAAATGAGAAATTAACGTGTTCTTGTGGGGACACAGTTCAGCTAAATTATTAAATGAAGTGGTCGACTCTTCTCCCTGCATTAAACCAGGAGAAAACTATAATTAACTATTTCATTGACTGAGGAGGAGCGGCAAAATTGATGTGAGACATTGACCTCATAGATTTTTCTTGCCTGTGCTGTGAAAGTGAGGGTGAGCTTGTAGGAATGAGAGTGGTGGGTGAGCTTTGTTCCCAGAAATACAAATGGTTTCAGTTCATTACTGCACCTTTTCTGCTTTCTCTCTCCTTCCCCTGGGAACGACCTGCTTCTGCCTCACTGCTGGGATTTAGGAATCCCCTAACTCTGCAACTTCATGTAATCCCTGTTCTTCTGGTGGTCTTTGCTGGCTTGTGTGGAAGGGAAGAGGCACAGCCTCTGGTTGGGATGTCTGTCTTACAAAACTCCTGTTCCACCTATTCAACATAACCAGCTTTTCCAGGAAAAACCCAGCAAGCCTGGAGCACCAGCAGAGGTCACTTGGGGTCAGTCCCTGGGATGCTGGCAGGTGTCCTGGCTGTGTTGGGCACCATCCAGCAGCCATCTGCTGCCAGGTGTGCTGAAGGTGATGGGGAGATCCTCCCTGGCACAGCTGCCTGCTGCTGGCGGAGCCCTGGAGCTGGCAGTGTGTGAGTGTGGGAAGCAGCACGTGGGGAAAGGCTGGGCCAGCTGAGCAGGGCCCAGCTGTGGCTCAGGGCTGGAGAAGCACTGTCCTGAGAGAGGGAGGCTGAGAGGTTTGTGGCAGAAACCAGCCTTGCACCTTCAGTGTGTCCCAGCCTCCTGAACAGATGGCTGGGGGTGCTGGGGGCAGGGCAGCAGTGACCCTGGCTGCCCCCTCATCTTCCCCAGGGCTGTAGTGTCTGCATCCTGGGCACAGGGTGTGGCTGGCATTAGGCAGAGATTATGTAGGAAATCCATGGGAGGTGGAGTGCTGCCAGCTGTTTGCTCCAGGGAACGATGTTGTCGTGGTTGGAAGAGCAGGCAGTTTTCTCTGCAGCACAGAATAATGTGCTTTTGTAAAATCTGGGAACACAGGGCTCTGTAGAGCACTGCACAATGAGAACTGCAGGGCTGCATTCCCCTCACTGTGAGTGCTGCCACAATGCAGTGCTCCAAGCCCCCTGGAGACAGGAAAACACAGGCATTTTATCCAGAATGCCCAAGTTGTTCTTCTAATACAGAATTTTATTGGGTACATAGGAGTGCATTTCTCACACCGTGTGGCGTCAGTAGTAGACTCTGTTGGTTCCAGTGTAATACCCTTAAATATCCCAACTGTGCATCTAAATACATAAAACACAGAACCCCAGAACGATTCAGGCTGGACAGGGTTTGAAAGCTCATCTCATTCCACACCCCCTGCCATGGGCAGGGACGTCTTCCCCTGTCCCAGTCTGCTCCAAACCCTGTCCAAGCTGGCCTTGGGCACTTGCAGGGGTGGGGCAGCCTGTGCCCTCACCACCCTCCCACTTATACCAGGGCATCGATAGGAATGGCAGAGTTATTCCCTCTGCTGAATTCATGCTTGAAGTTTCATTAGGAATTGCTTGGGACTTCATGGGGCATGTGGTATTCTGGAATGAGGCAGGTGTGGGAGGGACATCTCTGTTTGCCCCATTTCAGCAGTAAATGGGATGGCTTTTTGCCTGTGGTTTGTCCCCTTTTCAGGCAGCCCAGCACACCTGGAAGCTGGGGAGCTGCTGAAGGTCCCTCACTCTAATGAACACCACTGCCAGTCCTGGGGGGTGCCCGAGGCAGGGAGGGGTTCAGTTGTGCAGCCTGCAGCTGGTGAAAGTCTCGTGTGGCACTGGGGTCTGTGAAGTGTGTTCACATATCTCTGTCTTACATGTGGCAGCTCCTTGAACCTTATCAATTTTTAATGGTACTCTACTGTAATAAGAATATATGATCACTCACTGGGCAGGAGAGGCTGAAATCCTGCAAAGGCAGGTTTTCTGTGGGCTTTCTCAGAGCAGTATAGCAGGAGGCATTTAAGGCGTGCTGGTGGAAGAAGGTGAGCTATCCATCAACTGCACAATCTCGGAGTTGAGTCTTCTATTTAGATTAAACACGTTAAGAAAGATGGATGGTAAACGTATTTCAGCAGCATTGTCCCCAAAGCAGAGCGGAATATAAAGAGTCTGGGAGAAGGATTCAATTACACTGGCAAATAGCTGGAGCAGGAGCTGGGTGGGAAGGAGCTGGTAGGGCAGTGGGATGTGGATTTATGGAGTTCTGCGATAAAAACGTCGCTTTCCTTCAAGCCTCCCGCTCTCACCACATCTGTACCTGTGGCTGCTTTAGGGGCTGGCTTTGTGCAGCTGTTGAGATGTGTGTGATGGTTTGTGTGCATGCATGGCATCCCAAATCCAGCCCGGGGATTTGGCTGGGCTGTGTTCTTGTTGGGAAACACTTCTGTGCCTTTGGGTGTCTGGTGACGGAGAGGTGGTGCTGGCATTCCCTGCCTTAGGGACACGGAGCTGGGAGAGGAGAAACCCGAGCCAGGCCTTTGGTAATCCCAGTGGTGGCTCACAGGGTTATTCCCGAGCTGCTGTCATGCAGTCAGGACGGGAAGGGTGAGTCCTGTGCCCAGAAAGAAATGAGTTGTGTTATTGACGTGTAAGGGACGTGCTTGAAAAGGCCAAGGCGTCAGGGTGGCTGTGTTACAGGGCGTCCTGGTACAATTCATTGGTGCCCAAGACACATATGGGCAGTGAACTGTGCGTTCTGCCTCAGTGGGGTTCAGAGGAGCAGGAGTGGGACCTGCCAGCACTGCCACTGTGAACCCCTTCTCCTTGAGGTGTGCAATTACCTGGTGCTTGTGGGCGAGGTATTTTCTTATCTTGGGCTGAAACTTTGTTCTTTTCCTCCCAGTCTGGCACGTGGCAATTAAGGAGCCGTGTGCTGCCTGAGCTTTGATCTTTGCCTGCTTCTGCAGTCCCAGGTTGTGGTGGTTTTACTTGGTTTGGAAAGGTGGTTCTTTCACACAGGAAGTTTTAATACGTGTCGTGATCACAACACTCTAGAGGGAGTCTAAAAGAGTTTTGGCAGGAAGTCTGGAGGTAACACTTGCTGTGCTTCAGAGAAGGGGAAGTGTTGGCCATTGCTGTGACCAGTGGCTCGGGTGGCATTTTGCTGCCAGTGTTTCAGTGGTGGTGTGCGCTCACTGTGCTCCTTCTGGGCAAAACAAACCCCCAAAACCTGCTGGGGTGAAACTCCCATCCTCAAAAGACTCAATTCTCTGCTAATGCTCTTCTTTGGGGGGAATTACAGTGCAGGGAAGAGTTAACATGTTTGTGTTCTCTGTTGTGGTTCTTCTCATTGAAAATAGGTGATTTTTCTTTCCAAATTCTTGTTGCTGTTCTTTGTTCAGTCGATTTGCCCTTGCTTGGGCAGGTGTGAAGATGCAGGTGTGTGCCCAGGATTGAGTGCTGGGTGAGGTCAGGATGAAGGTAGGATGCAGGGAATGGGTGAGTAGCTGATGTGGCTGTGATTCATCCCAGGGGTTGGCAGAACAAGGCTCTGTGCTCGAGTCCTCCCTGCAGTACAAACATCTCATATCAGCTCATGGGCTGTAGGACAAGAGGCCCCAGTAGGCTGCTGAGACTTGTGAGCTCATTCTGCTTTCTCTGGGGCTTTTTCACTTGGCTGTTTAACAAAAAACAACACAGGAGCTGGAAAAGCCAACCCACACACACACCTGGGATTTCTCCCCTGCTGGAGTTTGCCTGGATGCACAGCCCCTGTAGGGCAACTTGGCTCTGTGTCTTGCTCTCTTTCTGTATTTTAGGCAGGGTTTGTGCAGGTGTTGTTTTCGTGGAGGTGGTGGTTTGTTTTCATTTCCTTGCAGCTTTGGCTGGCCCAGGAGCTGTGTCCAGCAGGGCTGCCTCTGTGTCTGTGTTCCAGACACCTTCCCTGCATCCCGGGGCTCCGGGGCCTCTCCCAAGGGGGCAACATCAGGATGAGCTCTCTTGAGTGAGACTTTGGATTCGGCTGTGTGGATTTCCAGTAGCGTTTTCCAAGCCATTGTTGGTCCTTGTTGCTGTGCATGTCACTGGGGTGGGAGGGAGCTGGCAGTGCAGGACTTGGAGCTGTTCAGGAGAAGGTCCCTTGGGTGGTTTTGTAGCCACAGGAACTACCTAAAGTCCTCCTGCATTTTTTTGTTGTGCCTGTGGCCTGTCAGCCATTTGGGTTTTTTTTCTTATTTTAGGTTTGGTGGCCAGCCAACATTCAGGATTTTTTTTACGTCGTTGCTCCATTCCTTTCATTTCCCACCACTCCCCGTGTGATTTGGGGATGTTTGAGCGTGTGCCACGCTTGTGCTGCCGAGCCACAGTGGCTGTGCTGTGAGCCAGGTCCCAAGCCTTCCCTCCAGTTCCTGGAGGTGGTGGAGAAAGTTGTGTAGGTCAGCTTGGAATCATCATGCTTGCAAGGAAAAAAATTAAAACTGACTTCAAAGGACAACTCTGACACGGTCAATTAATAATTAAAACAGTTTTTTAATGAGCTATGCAATTACCTGTGTGTCCCTGGAGATGATAGTTTATGGTATTATTGCTCAGTGCCCTTTCTTTAGTCATGGCAGATGACATCTGTAATTTAAAGCAGGCGAGACATTAAAGTGACAGAACTTTCATTAACCTTGTCTAAAGTTTGTTAATGACAAATGTCTCGTGAAAAAAGCTATTGTCAAAACAGCAGCTTGGTGCCAGGAGGAGCTCAGACCCTGTGGCCTGGGGGCTTCTGTGAATCCTGCTGCTGTGCCCAGGCTGCTGTGTGCCCTGGCAGGCAGGATTGGTGGGACCTTTGCCTCCCTCCTGCCCGGGAAGCCTTGAATGGAGCATCTCCTCAACGGGGTGTGGTCACAGGTTGCACTCCCTGGGGGTTTTCACTTGGCCTTTTACCCCAGGAGCTGTAACCAGCCCAGGCTGAACATTTCACTTCAGATTGTGGCTTAGAATTTGGTTTATCAGAGTGAAAACCACGGTCTTCTGAAAGACCCTTTGGAAAGCAGGAGGGGCAGGAGGCCCAGAGCCCTGGGCTCGCTGGGGAGCGTGGCCACTGCTGGTCCTGCCCAGGCTGCCACTGGTCTTTCCCCAGCTGGGAGAGGCCACAGTCTCTGCCTGCCCCAGCCCTCACTTCTCGTGGGGATTTGTCCCTGCATCCATCAGGAGCGGGCTGGGAGCCTTTGGTGAAGACCTTCTCATGACATAGCAGTAAATCTGACAGCCTCAGCTCTCAGGTGCAAGGTCTCTGGGGCAGCACTGCCCACTGGGTGCCCTGAGGAGTTAATTTAGTTTCCACTGGGGTCCCGATTAAAGAAGAAATCTGCTTGAATCATGAGCAGCTTTGTGGGAAGGTGAGGCACAGGGAGGTGCCTTAGCAAGGAGCTTGCTTTCAGAAGGGTCAGTCAGGTCTGAACATCCCAGTGGTGAGTGCCAGGATACTCGGAAAGAGAATTTTTGCAGAACTTTTGTGACAGTGAAGACACTGCAGGGAAAAAATCATTTCGTTTGGCTTTTTTGTGGTTTCTAATATGGAACAGGTAGGAAGTGCCTTGTTAAGTTATTGATTCCCTTCAGATGGACTTCCAGGAGTTTATAGCAGCACACTGTGCCCTCAGACTTTGTTAGACTGGATTAATTTTTGCTTCTGATCCCGTGAGGCTTCCAAAGCTATTAATGCTGACTGCTGCATGTGGGAATGTCCTTCTGGCAGAACATCTCTGCTCAGACCACGAGACCTCGGCTTCATCTGCCTGGGAGAAATGTGGTTTCCCTTTTCAAATGAACAATAAGGAATGTAAATGCCTGTGTGAGGGTTACACAGCATTTCATGCCTTTGTTTGTTGTGGCAAATTGGATTTAAAACACTTGCTCCTGCCAGAGGGTTTTATGTGCCCTGAAGAAAGGATTTGCTATAGTTGCTGGGGCCCTCCCTTGATCACTGTGTGTGTACACACAAACACACACACAGGCATTCATTGTGTCTGTGTGTGTGCATAGAGAAGGCAAATGCAAGACCTGCGTGTTCTAATGCTCTGTCAGAATTTGGGGTGCAGGTTGCTCAAGCAGGAACAGTCCCTAATGTCAGTGTAGAGTTCCTGTTGGTCATTTGTTGGCATCAGATTCATATCTCATCTCATGTGGGAAGGAAACAAGACGTGCTGATGTTAATGGTGTAGTTATAACCCCAGGTCAGCTCTTCATTCCACGTCCCCATCCATTTCACTGTGGTTGTCCCATAGGAAAAGTTTCTTGGATGAGGAGCACGCACTGTGTGGCTTCTTAGCAGTGTCAGTGTCCTGATGGAATCGAGGCAGTCCTTTGGTTTCCTGTAGAAATCCCCCTTGCTCCTGGACAGCACCACTTCCTGATGAAGACAGGACAAAAGACAACAGACCCTGCGGATTACTGTCACCCAGAGAGAGAAAGGGCAGTGGGGAAGCTCTGGCAGCATCATTGTAAGTGAATTTTGAAGGCAGCTCAGATGATTTCCAGCCATGTCTGTGTGTCTGGTGATCCCAGAGCTGCTGCTGAAGCCTCTCAGTGCTCCCAGGATGAAACACCAGGTCCCTCGTGGCTGCTCTGACCTTGCTCCCTGTGCAGGTAGCGACCCTTTGTGGGTATTACTCGGTTCAGGTGGCAGCAGAGGTGCTGAAAGGAGAACAGCTCTTATGTCTGTTTATCTAAGAAAGACATAACGTGTATTCCCCAGATGGGTGTATCATGTTGCCAAACTTTGGTCTACAAATTGCTAAAACCGGTTAAGCAAGCACGTTTGCAAATGCACGTGGCTCTAGGGAACACACTTTTGTGTGAAATAGCCCATTAATTTGAACAAATGTTTTAAATGGTTGTAGATGATTCTTTGTGAAAGCTGCGTCGGATGAACAGATGTGCAGGGGCTGCTCCTCGCCCGTGGGGATGGGCTGCAGAGGGCACACCTGGGTGAGGGGCACTGAGCTCAGGGCTGAGGCCCCAGGCGTGCCTGGTGTGCTCCTGGCACAGCCAGCAGAGCCTTTCAGACAGCCAGGACTGCCTGGAGCCCTGAGTTCTGGTCTTTCACTTCTCTGGACCTGCATGAACAGCCCAGGCTGCAGTCTCACCTGGTGCAGCCTGCCAGGCCCGTGCTGTCTGTGCAGAGGGGTGTGTGGGATGTGCTTTTCTTACTCCACAGCTGCCTTTCAGGTGTTTGAGGAGTGTTCTCTTCTGCTCAGCTCAGTCTCTGTGTGCAGATTGCCTTTGAGGGAGCTGTGAACTGTGGCCAGGTTCCCTCCCAGCCCGCAGTGTCCCTCCCACGGCACAGTCCCACCGGTGCTGGGATCCAGGAGCAAGCAGGACGGGTGGGGACCATGTCTCACTTCCTCAGCTGATCCCCCAGGCCGTGGTGAAGTCCAGCACCCCTTGTTTATCCAGGAGAACTCTGTATGAGGTGTGAGGAGGTGGCTGGTGTGGCTTGGCAGGATGGTGGGAGCTCACTGGGCACCTCCTTGGGCTTGAGGCTGGCTCCGGCGTGATTTCATGGCAGATGGTTCAGCTTTACAGCCTTGGAGAAGGCTAAAATAGGAACAGGTTTGTTTTTAAAGACAGGGAAACAACCGGTGCCGGGCAAACTTGTGATTATTGTGGTGTTTCTTGGTGGTTTACAACACAGAAATAACAAATGCTGCACGGTTCAGGACTGAGGGTGCTGGGGGGAAGCAAGGTTAAGCAGCATCTCACACCTTCCACTTCACATCTCATTATTCATTGCTAATAGAAGCCTGGACCATCTGTCTCTGCAGAGAACATTTGGATGTGACAGGCATAGGAGATGTTACAGAACTTTGTGTGTGAGATGTTTATTTCTGGCGTGCTCTGCTCGTGTTGTCGCTGTGCCTCCCGCGGTGGACGAGGAGCCCTGGAGCTGCTGCAGGGGCTGCCTGGGCTGCCGAGGTGTCCCCTGACCTCCCCGGGCCTCCAGGAGCTGGGAGTGCTGCTTCCCTGCCTCTTCAGTTCTCCTCAGCTGGCAGACAACCTCCCAGAAACCCTCCGAGTTTTTGCCGTGTCTCAGCAGAGATGTGGAGTGTCCGTCCGAGGCCATGGGGTGGGAAGCAGAGTATCCTGTGAGGATTGCAGGGGAGAAGCAGAGTATCCAGTCAGGATTGCAGGGTGGGAAGCAGAGTATCCCAAATCAGGATTGCAGGGGAGAAGCAGAGTATCCCAAATCAGGGTTGCAGGGGAGAAGCAGAGTATCCTGTGAGGATTGCAGGGGAGAAGCAGAGTATCCCAAATCAGGATTGCAGGGGAGAAGCAGAGTATCCCAGTCAGGATTGCAGGGGAGAAGCAGAGTATCCTGTGAGGATTGCAGGGGAGAAGCAGAGTATCCTGTGAGGATTGCAGGGTGGGAAGCAGAGTATCCTGTCAGGATTGCAGCAGTATCTGCTGAGGACTTGCTGCAGGTCCAGCCCCTGTCCCATCCCTCCCTTTCCTGGGATGCCTGGATGGGCTGAACCCGGAGATGGGGCTGCAGGGTGTTTCCCTCTGCCCCACAGCGCACACAGCACCCCTGAGAACATTGCTTTCTTCTTTCCCTACAGTTCTGCCGTGGGGAGACTGAGAATATCAAATATCCATCTCCCCTGGAGGGAAGGAACTGCTGTGGGATTTTAAAATTCTTTTATGTTTTCTTTCAGCAGTGCTGAGGAAAAATATCTTCTTGGTTCCATCAGTTAAAGTGATGCTTGTGAAAGACTTAGCAAATATCTTCTTTCCATCTGTTTATTAGGCTTCTGAATTTAAGCAGTAATCAGAAAGCCAAACAGAAAGGATTGTGTTGAGTATAAAGTCCCTCCTGGTTAGGTTTCAGTCCTCTTGGTGGCTGTGGTGCCATCCAGAGCGTTCCCTGTCCTGAGAAGAAAATCAGATGGAGCAAAGTTGGCTTTTGGGGGCTGTGTTATTAACTGCAGCTCTGGCTCTGTGTTAGCAGCAAGGCCCTGAGCCCCAGTGCTGCTGACAGAGCAGGGACACAGAGTGGGCACCGCTGGCACCAGTGTCCTGCTGCGTGCCACTTGTTAGAGAGGACGGGATCCATTTAAATGCTGAATAATTGAAGGCCAGGAGTGCAGGGCGAGACGTTAAGGCTGGCTGCTTAAGGAAGAGATGATGGATTCCTGCAGAATCCTTTTTTCTCACTTTTTGAAGGCATTTTAGGGAGAGATTCTTCCTAAGGGGATTGAGGTCATCGCTCTTTCCTGTGTAAGACCTGGTGAATTGCCTCTCGGACACTTTATCTGCTGGGTGACACGGTGTTCAGTCAGGGGCTTCTGCTGACAGCGTGAACCACACGGGCACAGCTGGGTTTGTGAACATCAGCAGAATCGCAGATGGAAATACCTCCGTGCCGTTGGTGATTTAGTCATGGAATGTAAAGAATTTTCAACAGTAAATGCACTGGCTTTTGAAGTTTCTTTATCCTCTGCAGAGTTTTAACTTAGATGGCAGTGGGATATCAGTATTCATTTTATAGAATTTTTTCCGGAAGATATTTTTCTTATTTTTTGCCAGCCTGACGTCGTTTGCATTCAGTTCTTCTGTTATCAATAACTGTAGAAGCAATCCAAGCAGAGTTTGCAGAAATTGCTTTGTCTGTGCTTTGCTCCTGCAGTATTTATTGGCTGACACTCTAATGTGATTATTTCTCTGTGTCCCTGCTAAAGACACAGCTTGGAAAGATGCTACCCCAAGATGCCAAATCTGCACTTTTCTTCGTATGAATTTGTGAGAGAACAACTGTTCATTACAGGCACCTGATTTGAAAATTATTCCTTTGGAAGATGATGGTTAAGCAGCGTGGAGTTTATATTTGTGATGGATAGGTCTCAGCTCTGTGATAGAACAGTAGGAGTGTTGAAATCCTGGAATGATTTCATGTGGTTGTGCTGACAGGAGATGGTAGGAGAGAAAAGTTTTTACAGGACAAGGAACAAGTTGCTGAACTTGGCATCTGCATTAATCTCGATTGGCAATACATGCCTTGGAGCAGAATATTTGGCCACTGAGCTGGAAAATTGTTATCAGTTGTGGCAAGGCTATTTTTAGGCAGTAACATCTGTGGAACACCATTTCCTCAAACTTTCACTATCTTTTGACAAGTCAGCCAGATGTGACTCACTTGAGCATATTGGGTGGAGAGGAAAAAACAAAGCGTCGTGTTTACCAGAAATGCAAACATGACCTTTTCGGGATGAAGGCAGTCTTTATTCCCAGCCCATGGAAGAGGCAATAAGAAAAGATGGATTTTCATCATCAGAATTAAAGCTCTTTACAGTGCAGTATTGTGATCCAAAGCTCTCACTGAAATAATGTTGAAGAGGGTTCTGCAAAAAAACCATTTTGTCTCCTTCTTTCAGAGCAGAAAGGGGAGGGAGCCAGTGATGGTGTCCTGATTCTCACCCCACATGTCACCTTCTGTCTCAGGGCTTGGGTTTGGCGCTGCCTTGAGAAGCTTTTCTCAACTGGAGATGGGTCTGACCCTTCCCAGAGCATCCTGCCCTGGGAGCAGAGTGTTTCTGCCCACCCTGGAGTCGCCAAGAACCCCTTGGTTAAATTAGATAGAGGGTTTGGTTTCCTGCCTGTGTCACAAATGCCGTGCCAAGGAGAGTCCCCTGTCCTTGTGAGCTCCCGCGGGGAAGCCGTGGAGCAGTTTTGGCCTCCTGTGGATGGGGAGAGTGTCTCGTGTGGGCTGTTTGGGTGTCTCCAGCGGGGAGGTTGTCCCAGTTTCAGAGCTGCGTTCCCACTGCGTGCTGGAGCTTGGCTGGGGAGCTGCAGCTCTTCATCTCCGTGCCCCGATGGGCACAGACGCCCTGGCACGTGGGAGGCTGTGCTGGCAGCACGGAGCTCCGCGTGGGAGCAGGCCAGCCTCTGTCACCCCGCTCCGCTGCTCCCGCTCCGCCACCCCACTCCCGCTCCGTCACCCCGCTCCGCTCCGTCACCCCGCTCCGTCACCCCGCTCCATCACCCCGCTCCCGCTCCGTCACCCCGCTCCCGCTCCTCCGCCCCGCTCGGCTCCGTCACTCCGCTCCGTCACCCCGCTCCGTCACCCCGCTCCGCCACCGCGCTCCCGCTCCTCCGCCCCGCTCCGCTCCGTCACCCCGCTCCGTCACTCCGCTCCGCCACCCCGCTCCGTCCCCCCGCTCCGTCACCCCGCTCCGTCACCCCGCTCCGCCACCCCGCTCCGCTCCGTCACCCCGCTCCGCTCCGTCACCCCGCTCCGCTCCGTCACCCCGCTCCTGCTCCGTCACCCCGCTCCGTCACCCCGCTCCTGCTCCGTCACCCCGCTCTGTCACCCTGCTCCGCTCCGTCACCCCGCTCCGCCGCCCCGCTCCTCCGCTCCACTCCTGCTCCGTCACCCCGCTCCGTCACCCCGCTCCTGCTCTGTCACCCCGCTCTGCCACCCCGCTCCGTCACCCCGCTCCTGCTCTGTCACCCCGCTCCGCCGCCCCGCTCCTCCGCTCCGCTCCTGCTCCGTCACCCCGCTCCGTCACCCCGCTCCTGCTCTGTCACCCCGCTCTGCCACCCCGCTCCGTCACCCCGCTCCTGCTCTGTCACCCCGCTCCGCCGCCCCGCTCCTCCGCTCCGCTCCTGCTCCGTCACCCCGCTCCGTCACCCCGCTCCTGCTCCGTCACCCCGCTCTGTCACCCTGCTCCGCTCCGTCACCCCGCTCCGCCGCCCCGCTCCTCCGCTCCACTCCTGCTCCGTCACCCCGCTCTGCCACCCCGCTCCGTCACCCCGCTCCTGCTCTGTCACCCCGCTCTGCCCCCGAGGTGCAGCGTGGGAGCAGGAGCCTGACTGCAGGGCTCACAAACAGCTCTGGCTTCAAATCCGGTGCTGACTGCTGTCATCATAAGCGGATTTGTTTAAGGAACTTCCAAAATTTGCCAGGGTAAGTGAACTCACAGCACTGTGCTCACGGCTTGCTGCTGCCTTGGTGTGGGAGCCCAGAGAGGAGGGTGGCCCTGGCACAAGGGGTGGCGTTTGGGGTGGTTTTTGTAGCCCAGGAATCACGCTTGTACCATGCAAGGCACAGTGGAATTGCCATGGGAGACTGCAGGAACCCAAGGGTGCGTTTTACTTCACGAGGAACCCGCAGCATTAAGGGCATCTCATCCTCTAACACGGCTCATTCAAAGCAGATGAGCCCCAAGGAGGTATTACCTGCCAGGCTCTGGCTGGGGCGTTAGAACAGCAGTCAGACCTTGACATTTGATGTCTCTGAAACAGGTTTTGGCTTAAATTCACTTGTTTACTACCGCAGTCGGGAGCAGATTTGTTAGACAGGGCTAATTACATGTGCTTGTTCCAAAATCATTTGGAAACTGTAACATTTGTTGCTTTTCAAGCGCTTTGAAATATGCAAATATTTCATGCAATGAAGAGAGCTGATTTTTGTGAGAAGCCACAAATGGTGTTACAGCCAAATGTGATTTTAGAGGTGGCCCAAAGCAAATCCATTGGGTCCCCTAACAGGAGCGAGGAGGAGGAGGACAGGGAGGGGGCTGTGACTGGTGCCAGTGTCTAATCACAGGTGAGAACTGAGCAGGTGGAGAGTTTGTTTGCTCTCTTCGTCTGGAATTTGTTAAACAGTTGGTGGGAAGATGACCAGGAGCCATTCCCAGTTGCAGGTGAAGGGCTGTGCAGGGCGTTTCTCACGGGTGTGCTTCTCATGGTGCTGCTGTGCATCAGCCAGGAGGGGCTGGGGCTGCCTTCAGCAGCGCTCACAGGCTCTGACCCCTCACACCTGAGAATTCCTGGGATCACAGTGTTTTAAATATTGCTGGGTTCCTGACCATGAAGTGTTTGGCTCGTGCTGCTCAGACACTCTGCTGAGAGCATCCAAGACTCCCTGCCCCAGTGAGTGGAAGCTCAGCCTGGCCCTCTCTGCTCTTGAGCAGTTTTATAGAAAATGAGTGGATCTGGGGCTTTTCAGTGTTCTGCTGAAGGTCCAACCTCCCCAAACCACGTAACTCGATGAGACCCTGATTGTGTAACATGGGAGCAGGGATTGGAAAGTGTTTCCTTTAGGGAAGTCCAACTGCCCAAAAGCTGTTGGAGCATCCAGAAACACTGATTCCTCCCATATTTTAAGTCTGGATAATTTTATAAAAGCCCTCTTATTTTGTTTGTGTCTTTGCTGGAAACCATGTCTATCTGCCAACCCTTTGGAAATGTCATGATGTAATTATTTTAACAGGCAGTGTGTGCTCCTTTATTTGGGGGATATTAACCTTTCTAAACAAAAGAAATGTTAATATACATGGGAGACGCAGCTAATGGGATTTCATTTTTCTTATTAGAACAGACTGGAGTTCTCTTTTTAAATTATTGTAAAAGAATTCAGCAAGTCGAGTAATTGCCTTCAGCTAATCCACGATGGCAAATTTGAATGTGAATATCCAGATCATTCTGTATGGATGGGAAAAAGTAATGTGATTTTCTTGTTTTTTATTTGCTTTGGCTAAACAGTGCTGAAGGATGATATAAATTCATTGAATTTGAAACAAAGAACATGCTAATTATTAATGCGCCCAGTTGTGATGTGCTGTGAACATGCTGTTTAATTTGCAAGGCCTGTGGTGGCCTGCTTATATTTCATTGCATATTGATTGGAAGTTTGTGTTTGTGTGTGGTTTGGTAGTTTTCCCCAATAGCCAGGGAATTTCAGCTGGATTTATGGGCTTTTCCCCCTGGTGTGGACTCCGTCGTCAGATCTGGGCATGGCTGTGCAGGTCTGGCCACAAATGGGTAATACTTCATAGGGCTTGGTGCAGGTTGACTGGATTAATTCAAAGATGAGTTTCTCTGTGTGCAGCCTGTCCTGCAGGCTGCCTCCTGCTCACCAGGCAGCCCCTGGGCTGCCCTGGCCTTTCTGGGACAAACACTGTTGCTTTTACAAGCTGCTGCTGCATTTCAAGTCGCTCCTTCCCCGGCGTGCCTCGCGGCTGGAACGCGTCGGGATAAATGTCCCAGACTCCGCAGGATTTATCTGCCAATCTCGATTTTGAAGGGATCTTTCCAAGAACTCTGATCACTGGCTTTGTCTGCAGCCCACTGGTGTGGTTTGCAGCGCTCTGCAGCTGCCTGGGCGCCGCGCTGGGGCGGGGGAGCCGCGCGCAGGGAGCGCGGACACGGCGGCATTCGCTGGGACTCCCCGGAGGATGAAGGAGGATGAGTGCAAAGCCAACTTGACTGCATGTCTGGAAGAATATTTGTGCCTGATTTATGTTCTAATTTTAGTATTGGGCTTTCTTCACGATAGTAAAATGTCACATTAGCATGGAACGTTCCATCTAACACGCGGAGAACAAACAGCGGTGCTGAGGCCGCCGTTTGGGCTTCCCTGGACATCGGGATCCGAGGGCTTTGCTACAGCAGAGTTTTGGTCAAAGCTCTGCTTCCACGTGCAGTGTTGTAGGAAGTCCTTGGGTAGTGGCTGCCTTCCCTTTTCCTCAGAAGTGCTCAGGGAGATCTGCCTGGGTGGTTAATCCTTGTGTTACAATGTCAGGATGCTCTTTATAGCCTGCAATAAAACAGCCTCCAAAGCCTGATGACTCCCAAATCCTTGGCAGTGTGAAAGTACACAGGTGGGGGAATTCCTTCTTGGCACTTCATGTTTGTGCTGGATTTTGGCTATAAATCCGAGTGAAATTTTCATCCAGGGAAGATTGGTGTCATGGACCCCTCAGTGGCACCATGTCAGAGCCCAGGCTCACCAAAGTGTCAGCTGCAGTGACCACCCCCGAGTGCTGCTGGTGGGAAGCTTCAAGGATCTCATCTTCTGCAGTGTTGGAGGCTGCTCCTCAACCAGTGATATGAAGGAATTAATAATTCATCTTGTGTCTGTAGGAGGAAAATGAGTCTTAAATTTGATTAGTAAATGACAGGTTTCAGCCTGGTAATTTGCAGCCTTTATTAACAAACTTGTAGAACTTATCAATAGCACTGGAAGCCTCTTTATTTTGGGCACCTTTATTGTAGCTGGTGTCATTTTTCCCGGGAAAGAAGTGCTGGTACTCGATCATGAGCCAAGCTCATTAAGGCTCCAGGACTCTTCCACTTGTACGTGGTGCCTCTTGCCAGTGATATGCCACAGATGAGTCACAAGCCTGTTTTCATTCCTGGTGCTTCTCCGCCTGCTTTGCCAAATCCCCCAAGATTTCTTTTTGAGATGATCCTCAGTGGTTAACCACGACTTCGAACCTGTCCACAGATTTTCTGTGGGATTTTTGGGTTTCTCTCAAGAGGTGGTATGAGACATGCTGCGAAGAAAATAGTAGCCATATGTAGTCTAGTCTTGTGGAAAGTTGGGAGAAGCTGTGGAGTGAAACTCTTCCAAGTCTTGTTGGAGTTTCCTTGGCTCTGCAGTGCTGATGTGCTGGAAGCACTGCAGTGAGTCAGTGACAGGGACTTAAAAGTCCCTTGAATTTCCTAAAAGGGCCAAGACAACTTGAGGAGCAGTTTGTTTTCTTGGTGTTTATTTTAGTGCCTTTGCGCCGTGCTGGGAGGTCACAAACCGAACCCTCCTCGGATGGGGAACTGCTTTGGTCCAGGTGTGGTGTGCTGTGGGTGTCAGGAGGATCCCACTGAGGAGGAGGAGGGTTCTGGGGGTGTTTGAGGGGCTGTGGACATGCTGGCAGTGTCTCTCCGAGCTGGTTTGCTATGCAAATTGGCAGCCGAGCGTTGCGTTGCGCTCGCTTGGGATGATGCTCTTAAAAGTTGTGCTGCTTTTGTAGATAAACACGCAGACATCCGCTTTCAACTTCACATTCTTTAACCTTGTTTTATTCCTTGCCTAGTGCTGACACTTTCAAGGCAGATGAAAATCAGACTAAATTTAGCAGGGAGCAGAGCCCCCATCCCTCCTTCTCCCCCCACCCTACCCATTCCATGCGTAGCATCCGTATCCTTTTGATTAGTTTTGCCCTTGGTTTCTGCTTCAGATGTGAAGTTTTGCAAAGTGATGCTGAAGAGAAGCCTGGGTTTTTTATGAAGTGAGCCCTTGGCGTGGCGTGTCTTCAGTCCTTTGCAGAAGTGAATCTGGAGACTCTGCTTCCCCTTGTCAGACTGTGCCCTGCTCTCTTCCTGTCTTGGCACTTCTGCCTTATTTGTGTTTCAGAGAGGTGGATTTTCTGTATCTCTTGGTGCAGGATGGAGCCACTGATCTGGAGAAATTTCATAGCTGGTACTGGTGAGCATCAGTGTTGACAGACTGTGTGCGTGCTGATCCTCGCTGCTCCTCCGAGAACCCTCCTCAGACATTCCCCAACTCATTTAGTCCCAAAGTCTCATTTAGTCCCTGTTTGAGCAGAGATTAATTATTTTGCTGTGTTGTGATGGCTGTTCGAAGCCGAGCCCTCGGGGGAAGAAATTTTTTAAGGCAGTTGAGCCTCAAGATTTAATTTGAACTCCTGTCTCTGCATTTGGACAAGCAGATTAATTGACCCTTGATAGATGTGGGCTCTGCTCCAGATGAACAAATCCCAGCTGCTCCCAGTGTGCCTGTGCATGGGCAGATAAAGGGCTGGGAGTGTGAGCTGGGACCCTGACACCCCCTTGTCCTGCTGAGAAGGGGGCTGGGTGTCTGGAGATGATGAGTGTGGCTCTGGTCACCTGGTTCATGTGACAGTCAGCTCACAGCTGCTCCTTTCCAAAGGGACCCTGAGGAGCTGCTCCCCAGCTGGCTGGGGGCTCTGCCTGGCAAACCCCAGCAGCTCCCTCAGCTCCTCCCTTCTCTGCTGCCTGGTTGTTGCTGTTCTCCAGCCCCTCATCCCACATCAGTTGGTGTGCTTATCTAATGAGGAGAAATTGGTGACATCCCAGGATTAGCTAACCCCCATTGCTTGTGAAATTGAGCCCTCTTGAGTGCTGCAATGCTGCTGGATGCAGGTGAGCATTTCTGTTATTAGAATTAACCATGCAGCTGAAGAACAGGACTGGCTGTCCCGTTGCCTCCTCCTGTGGCCACTTGAACTTGCCCTCGTGTGCCTTGGACCCAAACACGTCTGTGCAAATGCCGTGAGCTTCACGTGCTGCAGAGCGTGGGCACAGCCCAGCCGGGCTGCCAGGGGGAATGTGGCCCTTCTGCTGTGGGCTGGCATGTGCCAGATGCCAGCAGGTTCCTTGGGTGAGCAAAAACGCTCCCAGCAATTTTCTTCTTAAATAACAGCACTTTCATATTCCCTTCTGCTTTTTACTTATGAAAAACAACTACCCGTGCCCTTTACTTTGGAAACCAAAGGGATGTGTGTGCTGTTTCCAGTTGGGAATGAAACTCTGGTTTCCCCAACCCAAATGGCATTTCCTCAGTGCTGTTTAGATGAAAATTGCAAAGTTCTGTATGTTCTCTTACACAGTTGATGTCATTTTTAGCTGCACGCTGATAACATTCGTGAGCCAAACATAACAGGGGCTCTGCAGTATGATAAATTGGCCCTGGTTTTTAGGTCCTCTACTACCTTTGTTCTGAGTAATCAAATTAAAGTAATCTCTTATTACAGCATGGCAGAACTTGCACATGCAGCTGTTTTTTATGGTAGCTGCAGGTCTTAAGGTAAGTTAAAGTTATTTCAGTTGTTACTTATCTTTGGAATGACGATCATGACAAATGGCCAGTGTAATTTCTTTCCTTAGCAGATGGATAGAAAGGGAAGATACTGCACAGGCTGCTCACTGAATTCATAAATTTTTAGACTGGAAACACGGAGCTGGATATTGAAACACTTAACGTGGCAAAGAGACAGGGAATTGTTTTCTGATCTTGTTGGTGCCATAAAGTGAGACTCAGTGAACTTTGTCGGCAGCTTCTCGTTGCTGTAATTTAGATGGGAGGAGAAATAATCCATGAGATAAAGATCACTGGGGTTTGTTTTGCCTTTCCTGCCATGAGAGTGAGCTGTGGGCTCCAGCAGCTGCAGCAGGTGTGTGTAGCTCGCAGGGTGACCCTGGAGGGAGCATGGGTGCTTGGGGCAGGGCGTGCAGTGGCCAGTGTGACAGGGATGCCCCAACAGGGATGCTGCCTCTCACCTCTCACCGTGTGTTTTGGGTGCTGTAGGTGAGGGTGTTGGTAAAGCTCGGGGTGGTTCTGGGCAGGGCACACACGCTGAGACACCACCAGGCCCTGGGGAGCCCTTGTTGTATCAAGCAAATAGCAAAGTGCCATTTGAGTCTTCTCTCCAGCAATATCTCTCTTAGCTGCGTGTCTCTGGTTCAAAAGGATAATGATGTTTGGTTTAAGGTACAGATCACGCAGAGAAGGGCCTTCCTTTGCTGTCTCTTGGCTGACTGGTATGGACAGGAGCTGCAGAAAGGACATCCAGAAAGCAGAGTGACCTGGCACGAAGCTGCAGTGGTGTCTTAAGGATTGCCAGCAGTGCTGATGGGAATAAGCTCCTTCCCTCAGCCCTGGGCTGGCTCCGTGCTCTCCTGCCTGGCTCCTCTCCTTTGCCAAAGTGCCAGTAGATGTGGTCAGCACAGAGCTCAGGGTCTCCAGCTTCTCCCACAGTGTTCCTGCTCGTGTTCAGCCTTGATTGTGAGCCAGCAGTACTGGTGTGAGGTCCATGGGTTTGCTGATGTGCTGTTTTTTCTGCATGAAAGGAGGTTTTATTTAGCATGATGTTAATTGGGTGTTGCCCTTCAAAATACGTCGTGTGATCCTTTAGGTTTGCGAGCTGGAAGGGAGAGGAGCAGCTCCCTGACTGCATCTGCAGCACTTACACTTGCATTTGTAAGAGGGAAGGAAAATTTGGCTTCAGATTTTGCCAGCTATAAAGAAAATATTTTGATAGAAGCTCGTGAGTCATGGGAGGTAAAAGGGAGGAAGTCTGAGCTCTGGAGCTGCCTGTGGCTTCCCAGGCAGCCAGGTCTGGAATACGGGGCTGTGGTCGGAGAAGCAGCTGGGTCACCCTGCGGTGCCAGTGCCCCCAGACCAGGGGAAATGTGCTACCCATGGGGTTCCCCCTTGTCTGCCCAGTGAGTGGGGCTGCAGCATCAGCTGTGGGCTAACAGAGCCCTGTGGGTCACTGCTGGGCATCTCTTGGTCATACCTGGGGCAGGCTCCCTCCCTGTGCTCTCCCTGAGGATGAGTGACCGCCCTGCAGTCCCCTCCTGGCCTTACAGGTGTGTTCTTCAGACAACATGGCCTGTAGGCTTCTTCCATCCTCATTTGTCACCACGTGAACTGAACAGGAATTGCCATGGATGGGCTGCCACCAAAGGACATGAACTTGGATAGCCCTGCTGGGTTTCTGCACTGTTCATCCTCTGCTGCCCCAGGAATGCTCCTCACTGGTGCCCGGAGCGCCTGTGAGACAGAGAAGTGTCAGGGGAAGTGCCTGGCCCACTAATAGCTTTTTTTTTTTGGTGCCAGCTGGGGAATATTGACCTCAGAGAGAACCTGGGCAGAGCCTCAGGCACTGGAGAGCTTGGCCAGCAAGAGAAGCCTCTCCCAATTGTCCTCCTTGATGTAGCAGTGTTTAAACGATGCTAATTCTCTGTTCGCCTTTCATTTGTTGGATGGCTGCTCAGAAAAGATAACTTTTTCATTTTCCCTGAGCTTCTGGATGGTTGAAAAGCAGCTGTGTGTCGTGCAAGATGGTTGCAGAAAAAGTGGCTCTTGGAATAAATCAATGGGACGCCTGTAAGTCGGAGGCAGTTCAGCAGGGAAGGAGAAAAGGCGCGGCTATCGCGCGGGAGGCAGGTGGTGGCACCTCTGACTGCCTCCCTCCATCTGACAGAAAAGCAAACGCCTGGAACACCTCTCATTTCCCTCAGCACAGAATGCTGATTATTAATTTGAAGCCGTATCAGTGTGCGAGTGATGTGGTGGCGTGCAGACAAACAGAGTACTTTGGTCTTCCAGGGGCTGGCTGCTCGGGATAATTGCGGCTTTAAACAAATTCAGTGGCCGGAAAGCTGTAAAACATTTGCAGGCGAGAGCACGCTTTGAATATTCATCTTCTGTGAGTGTCACCGAGTGACATCTAAGAGTAACTGGGCAGATATGGGTGCCAGGCAAAATAGAGAGTGGGGAGTCTTGCTCGCTGATTTGTATTCTAGATGTAAATCTTAAATTAGTTTGAGATTTTAAAATGGATTTTTAAATGCCAGGCACATAAGAGGCGGAATTGATATTAATATTAATAGGCTTAAAAAGATATTTAATGAAATATTTGTATAATTTAATTTCTTCATAATCAAGTCAGAAAAGTACCCGCTGACCACAGGGCTCAGAGACCTCCACTGTGCCATCCATCTGATGGGCCTCGATGTGTGGGGCATGACCGTGGATACCTGGTCTGCCCTCGGCTTTGGGCTGACCCACACCCCGGTTCTGCCACCCCAAAGGTCATTTATTTGGCAGGAATGTGAGGATCCATCTGGTGGCAGAGGCAGCACGTTGTTCCCCTGCCTCGGGGCTGGAGCTCTCCCCGTGCCAGAACACGCAGGCAGTGCCGGGAAGGCGCAGTCCCTCGGCAGGGAGCCTTGCTCCAAGCAAACAAGAACTTGGAAGAAGTAAGAGTGGTATCCTGCAGATATAAATAAAATGAGGCCAGTTGCAGGAGGAGGAGGAGGAGATGGGAGAGACTGAAATATTAATGAAGATATAAAGCACTGCACCTACACTGAGAGCAGTGTGATGTTCTTGCTCATCTATTCATGTTGAGCTGGCTGGAGCTTTAAATTTTAAAGCCTGGGTGGAGAGGAGGGGCAAGGTTAGGCTGCTCGTTAGAGGCTGTGGTGGTGCTCACAGGCAGCTGAATGGCTCTGAGGGGAAGGAGCCTTCCATCCCAGAGATGTGGCAATATCCCTGTGGCTGAGCCTGCTTTGTTGGGCATCCCTCCCTTGTGCAGGGTGCTGAGGATCTGGTGCCCCTGGAGGCTGGGGCTGGTGGATGGGATGTGTCTGCTGCTGAAAACCTGTCTGGGCCAGGGATTGAGGGCACAACACCCCTACACAGACTGGGCACCTTGAAAACCTCAGGGGGGCCAAAGATGGGTGAGTTAATGACACCTGCCCGGGTGCCATGGTGATCCATGGGCTGGCAAAAACAGCATTCAGGGTGTTCTGCAGAGAGTGCTGTGGGGCAGCCACCCCGTGGGGACAGTTCAGAGCAGAGGGGGCTGTTGCACCATGGCTGGGGCTGCACAAACCCCTGAGGTGGCATGGTGAGAGTGCTCCTCTGCAGGAGCCATCACACTGCAGGAGGGATGTGCAGGCTCTCCTCTGGCAGCTGCTGCAGGTACCTCTGGGCTGTTTTCCTCTCTGTCTTCTTTTCAGCAAGGAGTTTGCCTCCACCTACAGGAAGCAGAAAGCAAGAGAACCCCCATAGTCACACAACACTCTGTGTTAGCCCTACAGTTGGTCCTTCAGAGGAGCAGCTCACCCCAGTCCTGCAGCCCACAGCCCTGCTCCTGGAGGTGCTCTGGCAGCTGAGGGCTCCGTGCCTCTCAGGTTTTAACTCCCCCTTCCTCCTACCCAGGCCTCACCAGGGAAACGTGTGAAAGCTGACAAGCCAATAATTGAATTTTGGTTGCGTTAGCAAGGCTTCTGCTGGGGTTTGTGCTGAAAGACAAAGCAGATCTTTCTGAGGAGAGCAGTAATGGTGCAGGAAGGTTTGGGCAGTCACAGCTTTGAGTGTGGAGTCGTTGGCCACCAAGCAGCACAGGAAAAGTGGACCAGGCTTGATATCCATGTTGGCACAGCAGGCAGGGCAGGGGCCAGGGCAGGGGAAGGGCTGGAACTTCCCACTGACACGGACCCAGCTGTAGAGGGGCCCTGGCAGTGCCTGCAGTGGGGCTGAGGCTGAGCTGTGTCATATCAGTTCAGTCAGGTTCCATGCTCAGTTTTGTTTACCTTCTCCCTGCATGTGAATGCAGAAGAGAAAAAAAATTAGTGCTTGGGTGGCTTCTCCAGGGCCTCTTCACAGGAAATCTTTCAGTTCCTGTTTCACTCCCAAATTGATGAGTGGCTGTGTCACTTCCTCCCATCCCACTGCTGCCTTGGCACCGTCACTCCTGTCTGGGTGCTCAGTGTTTGGTTCTCAGTTGGATATTGGAGGTTTTCCAGTATAGGAGACCTCTGCTGGGACATCCTGCTATGGAGGACTTGTAGGATGGGGCACACTGGGGTGCTGGGCACTTTCAGATGTCAGAGTTGCTGTTGTGGGCACTTCCATGGACAGCAGGGCAGCCTGGGCAAAGCCCTTACCAGGATCTTGTGGATTGGCACAGTCCTTGGTGCTGGTGTTCCAGCTGTTTGGAGCAGCGTTCTCCAGGTGCTGGGACCAGGATGAGGAGGGGTCTGGATGGCAGGGAGGGCTGCCCACCCTGGGCAGGCACCCAAGCCAGGCAGCCCCCTTGCACTGAAGGAGTGAACTGTGCCTGTCCACCCTGGTTGTCAGTCCAACAGCCACACATCAATCCACTGCCACACTGCTGGAAGGATATTTGTGTGTCTTGGGGGGATGGTGCCACGTTTGAGTGATGTCTGGGTGAGAGAAGTTCCAACCCCTGCATTTTCTGTACAGGATACCTGACAGTAAAACTGTGGGATGACCTTTATCTTTATGAGCTGGGAGAATTAAGGAGTTCTGTATTTTAGTTTAATTAAGCTATAAGGCATAACAGATGGTGCTTTTCTGGGTGATTATTGAATGTCTCTGCTTTGACTGAGAAGTGCAGTAACACCATGGTCACAAATGTATTGTGGTTTGAAGTATCTGAGCTCTCAAAGAACACGTGTCAGTGGCTGTGTCGGCCCTGCCCGCTGGGCACCCCCCTCTGCGCTTGCTGCAGCCTTTCACCGTGTGGGTGCTGACATTTTCCACCCTGGTTGGCCCAAGGTGCTTGGGTGGCACTGGCCAAGCTGCCACCTCGTGTGGCTCGGCTGCCTGGCTGTGAGAGCAGAGTCACCTGCTCCCCCTCTGCATCCGTCAGCAGTTCCCAAATGGAGATTCTGCAGGGAAATGTTCCTGTTGTACCAACTGCCCTGAGCAGAGGCGGGTCTGTGCTGTGTTCTTCTAATAAAATTGACAAACAAATTACCCTAGAATTTCCAAAATTACCCTAGAATTTCCAAAATTACACGGATTCGAAAACCCCCAAACCCCAGCATTCAATCTGCAGAAACATCTCGCTGTGGGAATCACCAGCCTGATGAGATGGCGTTGGCGGCAGCACAGCAAGGAGGGACTGAGAAATGCAATGGGCTGGAAACCCAGAGCAGCAGCCAGCTCCTGTGTCTGCAGATCAGGTACACCCAGAGCACTGGAGATGGTGCTGTTCCAATATTTGCATATACATCACCAGGTCAGGCATTAAAGATGCATTGTAGCACGGCTGGTGTGTGGGACTCGGGAAGCTGAGAGGAGCTGAGGTCATGGCAGGTTGATTTGCTGTTTGATTTTTTTTCCCCCCTCTATTACATGAAAACTTTGCATGAATTTGTCTATGCTGGGTGTTCTCTGCACGCTGGCAGCTGCCGTAGTTACTTCAGATGTTAGAAAGCAGCAGAAGCAAGGAAGAGTGTGGAATTAATTGACCAAATCTGACCAGTCTGAGGCTTTTGCAACAGGGTTCAGGCAGTGAATCACAGAAGGGCTTGGGTTGGAAGGGGCTTGAGACATCATCTCATTCCAACCCACTGCCACAGGCAGGGATGCCACCCTCTATCCCAGGTTGCTCCAACCCCTGTCCAACCTGGTCATGGACACTTCCACGGATGGGGCAGCCACAGCTGCCCTGAGCACCCTCACCACCCTCACAGGGAAGAATTTCTTCCCAGTATCCCATCTAACCCTGCCCTCTGGCAGTTTCTCCCTCTGCTGCATCTTCATCATCCCCTTTTCTATCATCCCCTTTCCTTTCCCCTGACTTGTCAGACATGGGAATTGCTCACAGCCTCGCCCTGAACTTGTGCTTCCTCAGTATTTCAGATCACTGACTAATATGCCTCAATTTTTCTCATTAATGGGGTATTTGAAATGATCAAAATGAAATAGATTCACTTCCTGGCTGTAAAGTTGTTACAAGGATGATCTATGAGAAGTTTTTAACAAAGCTGTAGTCTTTTTTGGAGAAAACCTCCCATTTGTCTTGATCTCGTGCTGTTACGAGATGATCTGGGATCATTCTTTCGATGGTGAACTTTGAAAACCAGCAGTTACGCAGGAAAGCTCCAAGCTGTGCTTTCAAAGGGCCTTGTCCCTTCTTGGCCTTTCTTTGCTCTGGTTTCGTGAGCCAGTTCTTGTTCCCCCGGTCACAGGGTGGTCACCTGTGGCGGGACACTGTCCCCGACACACGCAGGGTCCCACCCTGAGGCTGCACCCCCAGGGGCGCAGGCAGCGCTGCCACCCCGGGGTGCTGCATTTCGGGACGGCACGACACAACGAGCCCTGGGCTGTAGATGAGCTGGCTCGGTGCCACTTCTGGAGACAATGCCCTGCCTAAATAGCCTGGATTGGGCTGAGAAGAATAATTGCTGCTATGAAATAATTTCGCAATTACCGCTGTAATTAAGGGCAGTTTGTTAATGAAAGTGCTCGGTGAGTGATGGCTGCAGGGCGCTCCATCCCGCGGCGGGGACGGCTGGGGACGCGGGGACGCAGCTGTCGCTGGCAGGACGGATGTAAACACCCGCCAGTGCCGGTGATGAAGTGCCGTCATTACCCCTGCCCTGCGGGAACCGGGCAGACAAGGAAAAATAAACCTAAAATACGGCGGCGGCCACAGGGCCCCTTCTCCCGGCCGCGGGAATGGGATGTGCAGATGCCCTCACCCGGCTGATCCATCGCGCACTTCCCAGCCTCCAAAGCCATTTGTCAGGAATACGAACTTGGGGCTGCCTTTTTGTCACTTTACTTGTTTTGAGCTTGTTTTTCCACATCGTGTTTCCTTTTAGAACACAAATCCTCGCAGATTTTTTCCTTTGTGCAGCTTAACAAAAATTCCTGTTAGGAGACGTGGCCCTGTTTGCGTGTCTGAGTGCGGGGGGAACGCTGGCTGTAGACCCTGGCACAGCGTGCTTGCAGGGAAGCAGTCTTGGAAATCCTCTGGTGTGTTTGGGCAGGAGTCAAACTAATGGAGCATTTTAAATTGCTGGAGGAGGCAGCTGGCAATGGACACGTTGTCCATGGGCTGAGGATCTGTGAGGGTTTCCTGAAGCCAGTATCACAGAATTATATGGAATTGTTTAGATTGGAAAAGATCTGTAGGATCATTGACTCCAACCATTTTCCTAGCACTGCCAAGTCCACCAGTAACCTGTGAAGTGATGGCAGTGCTGGCATTCTCAGGGAAGTCATTTTCTGCAGCCTCCCTTGTTTTCTATGTGACCCAAACCCTGGGTGTTTGTGGCTCCTGGCTCTTTGTGGGGCTCATGAGCAGATTTTCCAGCATGGGAGACGGGGTGAGATTTGGCCTCTCACTGCCCCTAAGAGGAGGGTGACTTTCCCAAAGTACCAAGTCACCCTGCTGATGTCTGGGTGCCAGGCTGGCACTGAGCAAGACAAATTCCTGGTGAACATCAATTCCAGCTGCTGAAGGGCTTTCCCTGGGAGGTCAGGGCCATTGACTTACACCAGGTGGGAGCAGAGGTGAGGGAACTTGTGGGAGGATGGGAATGGGGTGGGTTTCAGATGTGCTGAAGAGCAGGGAGGCTGCTGGTGGTACTGTGTAGCACCGTCACCACACACAGCGGGATGTTTTGTGCTGGGCTGCAGCTGTGGAGGAGGAGTGGTGGCACTTGTCCCCATCCCTTTGCTCCAGAGCCACAGGGCAGGACGGGACCGCCAGGGCAGCAGCCAGCCTTCTGCAGAGCAAGGAAAGGCTTTCATTGGCGCAGCTCGTTAGAGGCGGAAGGATGTTTTTGTGCCCAGCACATCGCTGGGTAGCAGCGCCTCTTGTTTTAATTGGATTTGCAGGCTGCTGAAGAGCCGTGATTTACAACAGCTGCTCAAATATGCACAGCGAGGTCTTGGGGACTGCCGAGGTGTTCATCTGACCATCAGTGGAAAATCATTCCGGGCCCGTGCGTTCCGTTTGCTCAGGCTGAGCCCCGTGCAGTGTGCGGGCAGAGGGGCGCGCACGGCGCCGCGGGAACGGCGCCGGTGCGGGAACGGCGGGGATGCGGGAACGGCGCCGGTGCGGGAACGGCGCCGGTGCGGGAACGCCGGGGGTGCGGGAACGCCGGGGGTGCGGGAACGGCGCCGGTGCGGGAACGCCGCCGGTGCGGGAACGCCGGGGGTGCGGGAACGGCGCCGGTGCGGGAACGGCGCCGGTGCGGGAACGCCGGGGGTGCGGGAACGGCGCCGGTGCGGGAACTCCGCCGCGGCTGCGAGGAAGCAGCCTGTCTGCCTGCACACGGGCCTTGTCAAAGGTTTTATAGATCTCCATAATGAAGATGGATCAGGTTCATTCTCGTTGCCAGTTGCTCTATCAAAATAGCGCTAATTACCGCAGCCGCACGTGCCGCGCGCTGCCATCTTCCTCCTTGGAGCCTGAAGCACGTCTTGTGCCGCTCACAATAGATAAAATGAGGCAACTTTTCCCCTTCTATTTTTGGAAAAGTAGTTAGTAAAGGAGAAGGAAATTGATTTTGGTGTCAGAAAGGACATTTCTGACAGGAGCATACTTTGAAATGATTCAAGGCATCTGTTTCTGTTGCAGACACCCAACGCTGCTGAGAGCGGTACCTAAATTAAACTGTTTAAGATGTCAGCTCTGGGTACGAAGGCAATTTACATCCCGGTAGCATGGTTGGAATTTTTATCATGTAATGAACTTTCTCACTCAGTTTACGAACACAGCCTCTCCCACGGTAACTATTTTTGTAGAACATACAGATCCTCAGGTGCAGGATCGATGGTGATGTTGGGAATGGGTGGGGCAGGCTGTGAAGGTATGAGCAGGCTTGCAGGAACTTTGGGCATGCTGTCTTCATGATGGCTGGCTTTGGGACATCAATTTGGTGGCCTTTCTGTTATAATCTTGATTATCACGTGATGAAACATTGGGGAGAAGCATTCCTCCTTGTTGCCAGTGGTCTCCCCTGTCCCCCGTGCTCTGCGGAGGGTCTGCAGCGAGATCACCTTTCAAGGTGAACGTTAAATTACTATGGAAGACTTCTAGAGCTCTACAATTAAAAGGTCTTTTACTTTGCCCACTTCAGAACAGATCTGGTGGTTTATTGCCGGAGCCTTGGCTCCCAGCCTGGCTGACCTTGGATCTATGCCTTTTAACTATCAGCAGGGTTTCTTGTGCGCTGCTGTGGCCTTTTATGCAAAGAACAAGCCCCTGTTGTGGCCACCAGCTTTGCTGAAGCATTTGTGATGCTTGGAGGATGCCAGCAAAGGTGGGAGGCTTGATTTTCCCTTTCACGTGCATCTCTCAGTCACCACTTATCGTGCCCATGAGGTGGCTGGGAATGTAGAGACCCTTTTTGGTATAGATGTTTACCTTTTTAAGGTTTTCCTGATGAACTGAGGCAGATATGGAGCCCGAGGAGAAGCACAGGCTGCATTTGCCTCTGACAATCTGCAACTTCAGGGTCTGGTTGCTTCAGCACCTTTCATATTCCCAGTTCTGACACCTTTGGCAAATGGTCCAGAAATGACAGCAAGGCTGATCTGATCCCCTCAGAATCAGCTTTGTGTCCCTGCTTTATGTGCTTGAGTCCCAGCCTTGGCTGCTCAAGCAAAGCATCTGGTTGGCATTGAAAATCCAGTGTATAGTCTCAAAAAGGGGCATTGCAGGTGGTGCTGCTGTTTGGGGCGTGTCAGCAGCTCTGCACTGACACAATTTAGGCATTCCTTCACCCAGAGTTAATTTTCACTCAAATTGAGTTGTCTGCTTAAGGGGAGAATCAACACCCAACTGCCAACATGAGCAGCGTATTGAAGGGGTCATGGGTGCCATGTCATTATCATTTGTATTAGTTTATATTGGCTGAAAGGATGAAAGGGGAAACAAGAATATTGACCTATGTTACTTCATATTGAATTAGAATCCCTTTGCAAAGGGCTTCTGGCTTAACTTGGAGCTGTGAACAGGTTCTGTTCAGCAGAGATGGGGAGGTTTTGGAGCAGGGATGTATCTGTCCCTTCCCACTGCCTCTTCCTGCCTTTGCTGGGTATCTTGAGCTCAGTGAGATCTCACAGTGCTGTAACTGAGTGGAGTTTGTTTAAGCTTTGACTTCAAACAGTGGATTACCTTTTATCACATTATATAATGAATTATTGATCCACTGATTGTGAATATTCTGGGGAAGGCGCTGATGGAGGCCGCCCCCGGCAGAGCCAGCCCTGCCCTCGGCTGAGCAGTGTCTCCTATCCCCAGCTCACACTGCCACCTCCCAGACCAAATGCAGCTCCTTGGGCATCGTCCTTGGCACCTGACTCCAAGGGCACAGATCCTCAGCCATCCTTCAGGCTGTCACAGCTCTCCCCGAAATCAGCATCGCTGCTGCTGGGAAGGGAGAGGTGAGATATGGAACCCTGCAGTTGGTGAAGGTGTCGGTGGGCAGCATTTCAGTCTGGAATTTCAGCTTCCTAGGGCCTTTACTCCTTGAAAATGCAGATTTTGTCTGTGTTTGCTGATGCCAAAGAAACCGTAGTTTGTGTTTATTGAGCTGCTGGCGTTGAGGTGATAGATGCTTTGTGCTGACATTGTGTGCTGTTCTGAATCTCAGCCTCACCAGGCCTCTGTAGGTGAGCAGACCTCTTAAGGGGCCGGTTCTGACTTCAGGACCTGTTCCCTGGGGCACTGAGGGAGCTGGCAGAGACTGGAACACAGGTTTCTGTTGTCCTGCCTGTGTGGAGGACAGAGATAAAGCACGAACATGGGTACTGCTGGCTGCAGGCTGCCCGGACAAGGTGTTGAGGAGCTGTTTGCACCGAGCGAGACGTACGGCGCATGAAGAAGAGTGCTGGGCTCTGCTCACCTCCTGTGAATGCAGCAGATAGCATCGGCGGGAACAGAAAGGGTTTTCAGTCTGTGAGATGAGTTCCTGATTGTTTTGCTCCGTGCAGGCTCCACGGGGCCCCTGGCAGTCTTTGGCATTCCAGCAGCGTGGCCCTGCCTGCATCAATCGATCCCCGCCCGCCGTATTGACAGCAGCTCCGATAGTTCTCATCTGAAGAAGTGCAGCATGGATAATTAAGCAATGCACTCTGCAAGTTGGTGATCAGCTTCTCGTGGAGGACCAGTAATGAATAAAAAGTACATTAAGTAAATTAAACTCTTGATGCCTGTAGGTCTGTAACTGCAGAGTTGCCTTTCTGAAATTCATTACAGTTTATAGGAGTTCTGTTAATCAAGAGACTCCTGTGGAAAACATTCTGGGAATTAAAGTTTATTTTATTTCTGTGTTGTTTAGGACAGAGACAAGTGATGTTGCTCCTGGTCTCTCTGAATACTGAGCTGGGCTCTGAACCTGGGCCCATTGAATGTGGAATAATTGAATGTAAGCAGTTAAATGGTCCTGCCCCCCACCCAAATATATGTAACTATATATAACTGTGTGTAACGGGACTTTATGCTGATTGTTGGGAACGTCTTGTCTTAGAACAGACACCCAGGCTGATGGGCTCAGGATCTGTAAGCCAGCCACCTTTTGTTTCTTGGTGTGTGCAGGGATTATCGGGGCTCTCAGCAGTGCCCGGGATCTGTCCCGTGCTGCATGGCCACGTGTATTTGGTATGTTTAGATTTCCTCCTCTGGAGCACTGAATCTTTGTTACATTCTGCAAACGAGAGAGCGCCCGGCCGAGCAGGTGCCCTTCTTGGTGTCCAGATGTAGAAACATTCTCCAGCGACATGAACACGCTGCAGAAACCGTGTTTGCTCTCTAAACTTTTTTTTGCGAGCGGCTGCCAACTGCACGCTTGGATGGGAGCCATTTATTTGTAGCACAGTCAATCTTCCCTTAAAGAAAACCACCAGTGAATTAGCTTTTGCATAGTGTTTCAATCAAAGCATTTGATCCTTGTTTCTGCGAGATAATCCTAAGAACTTCTTATTTGGAGAATAGAAGACCGTGATGGATTTAATTCATAAAGGGAAGCAGCCGTAAGGAATGTAAATGTAAGAGGCTGATAAGGTAGGATTTCCTAGTTGCTATGACAACCCCTGGGTCATGAGCCTGAGAAAATATAAAGTAAGTCCTGGAGCTGTGAAGATGATTATAAAATTTAACTGTCATTCTTCATTTGGAGTTGATGGCAAACATTATTTACTTAAGTTTATCTCCAGGCAGGCGAGGATCCTTTCTTCCTCCCTTAAATCGGAGCCTCGGATCACAAATGAACGTGTTGTGCGCGGCCGACATTATGAGGCGAAGCCACTATTTATTATTCTAACCAGACAATTTGCACAGAATATCCCTGTAGATTCGGTCACTCTCGCACAGAAGCAGAGCTTTTATGCAGCGTATCCCTGATAAAAGGCTCCCTGACGCCGCTCAGTGCAGGGGGATGTTCCCAGCGGGGGTGCCGTGCTGAGGGTGGTTCCCCCACCCCGGGGATGCCCTGGTCCCTGTTTCCTTACCCATGTTTGCCTTCCATAGGGGAGGGAATGCTCCCAAACCTGGTTATTTGTTGAGCGTGTGCCCTGTCCCGCAGCCTGGTGGGCTCTTCCCTGCCTGTGGGAGGGAACAGGGAGCCACAACAGCCTCTGCATTCCCCTGGTGCATTTCTGGTGCTCTCGGCATCCGCTCCCACCTCAGCCACTGCACCTTGGCTTCATCTTCTGTTCTTTGTTGTTGCTGTCCTCCGGTTTCAGACCAGCAGATGAAGCCTTTTCTAGCCCATGAACATGTTGTGGTCTGGAGGGCTGCAAGAGCAGTCCCAGCTGGGACAGAGCGAAGCATAAAATATCCCTGCGTGAGCTGCTGACGTTCCTGGGATTAACGGCTCCAGAGTTGGGCATCTGGGCATGTGGCAGTGGCAGAGCCCGCAGCTGCCAGTCTCCCACTGTCCCAGATACCCAACTGCTGCAGAAAGGTGGATTAGTTCTTCAACAGCCTCTCCTAAAGCTCTGCTCCAGATGGAAACCAGGGAGTTCCTGGCTTTCAACAGCACCTTCTGTACTGTGTAATGGTTTCAGCCATTCCTGGTGTCGTATAATTTAAAAAACACATATGTGATGAGCAGTTGTGTGTGTACTCCAGGGGATCAGCTGTGCCCCTCAGCAGCGGTCTCTAGCCTTTGAGGGAAGGTGGGAGAAAGAATTCTTACTTGCAGGATGTTCCAGCTCCAGTATTGGAATGTCTGAGTTGAGCACTAAAAATCATTCAGCACCTCCCTCTGAACTTTATTTTACTGCGTTTGGAAGACTTTTCTCTTGCTGCTCAGTGTACTCGAGGGGATGAAAAGCGAAGTCACTGGATTCAAAGAATCCACGTGCAGCAAATGCCTTTTGAGGCTTTTCACTGGCTGTGGGATTTAGTGTGATGCTATTTTCGAGGCTGCTCTGACAATTTCAGTTGGGAAACTCTTTCACCTTTGCAGCTTTCATCCTGAAATGATGCTGGTGCGGGCGAGCTGGCGGACTGTGGTAAGGATCAGAGTTTGTAGCCATTACTGAAGAGAAGTAGCTCTTGTGCAGATGGAACAGAGCATTGTCTCTGTACTGGGAAAACCAGAATCTGTTACTTTTCCTGGCGTGAGAACTTTGTGAAAGCATTTGCCTAAGTGGAAATTGCAGGCACCCTGAGTTTTACTGACCGTGCCTGTGTTACCCATGAGCTGCATGACCTCTCTCCTTGGGCACATCAGGGGATGGACTTTGAAACATCTCTTTTGTTCATGACACCGTGTTTGCTCCGTGGGATGTGTTGGTGGCTGTTGGTACCTCCAAGGCAGTGTCCCTGGCACTGGTGCTCAGCTGAGCCGTCCCAGGGCTGCCGTGCTCTGTGTCCCCAGGTCCTGCTTTGGGAGGTGCCACAGCTGGGAATTGGCTTTGAAAAGCATGAGGCATCCATGTGCAAGAGTCCTCCTCCAAACAGGAGCTGACATGGGGCCCTGCAGGGCCACGTGTGAGCTGCAGAACCCCCGTGGGTGGACACAAGTTGTGATGGCTCTGTAAAGTTGGGAGCTTCGTCCCAAGAGAAGTTTTTTGTGGTTCGGTAACACAGGTGTCTCAGCCAGGTTTGAATCCTTCTGCACACTTTGCACATGCTTAAACACAAAACCAAGTTTTCCCTCTGCCTGTTTTAAAGTGTTTCCAGTGGCAGACAGGAGTCTCTTTCTGTCTTCAGAAGAGAATCATTCTGAGAGGATGGTGGTGAGCATATTGCAGTGCTGGACCTTCATCAAAAGGGCTGGTTCCCAAATCTTTAGCGTTTTCCCATTTTTATTTTTTGGTAGCCAGAGTAGGCTGAGGCTCAGCAGCAGCTGAGCACTGTCTGGGGAAGGGGTTCATCCTTGGACCTTTGGGGGCAGGCATTTGGGGTGTGCTTGTGTTTCTCCATACAGTATTTAGTCATTCAAGGCCATGTTGCAGGAAGGTACATCAAAAAATCTGGTCCAGAAGGCTTCCCCAGGACACACCACTGTGCTGGAGCTGTGAAGCACAACAGAGGACGAAACATTGGAGCATAACAAGGCTGATGAACACAAAAGAGCATTTTTATTTGGTTTCTCATCAGTTCTTTGTGAGTGTCTGTACATCGATTGGAGATTTAGCCCTACTACCCTTGTTATCCCTAGTTTAAGATGTAAAATGCTTTTTTTGCAAGTGTGGAGGCAAAAGGCTTTTGAGTTAATTAAATCTATGAAGAAATGAGCTGTGAGCTGAGCATTGTAGTCAGCCCTTTCCAACCTGAGCCTGGACCCCACGGTGCTGGCCGCTCACTGTCAGCGTGCCCATACCTGCCAGCTTTCAGGTAGCATCAGATCCCTCTATAAAATGGAGATTTCAAGCAGCTTGCAGGAGGCTGTGCATGTAAACCTAAGCCAGAAATAGCTGCTCTGACAAAGACTGACAGGTACGTGCCATTCTCTTCATCTGGCACATGCTGTCGGCGGTGCCGCTATGGGAGCTGGCAGCAGCCTTGCAGTGGTGGGTGGCAAACAAAGGCTGCTCTCAGAAATATTTTCCACACAAAGTTAGGATTAAAAGCACAGAGCCGATATAAAATACCAGTGATAACGATATGGATGAAGGGAGTTGCTGGCAACACGCAACTAAACTGAAATCTGTAAAATGAGGCTTTTTCTTTTGTGCTGAGTTTTCCAGCATTGCTTTTGCACAGGGTGCATTGCCTGTGATCTCCTCTGCCTCCTACAATTGATAGAGTGACTGGGATCAATAATTCATGGACGTAGGGAGCGGCATTAGCTCTGGAGACGGGGTGGCTCAGCGGCTTGGGGAGATGCTGATGTTGCTGGTCAGCCTCAGCCGAGCGCGGTCGTTACGTGCTCACCTCTGCCCGCAGCCCTTGACTCATCCTTGACTCCCCTCCAGAGGACCGGGGGTGGAGAGAGTCACAGTCATCTGCCAGATCCCCTTCAAGAGCTCCCACAACTCGATGCAAATGTAGCTGTTCCCCTCCCACGGCCCCTGACGCGCTGCCTGGGGCTGTGACCGCTCATGTCGCTCATCAGCACTCCAATGGTGTTGGTCCTGGGGGCTCAGCACGGCCCACTCAGCGCCCTCCTCCGCCAGCAGAGCCCAGGGAGGGCGGCTACTGCCTCCCCATTTCTGGTGATTGCAGGAATACGGGGTATTTTTACAGCAGCTGCTCGGTAAAATCCCTGGGTGGACCTGGACGGTCTTCCCTTCGCTCTGCCCTACACCTGTGCAAGGTGAACAGCTGCAGCTTCACTTCAGGTGCTCTCCTGCTGTCCAGCCTGGCATGCTCTGACAGGATAAAGTTTTCCAGGAGATGGTGGTGGTTATGTCACACCTCGGCAGCCTTGGTCACCTCCAGGCTGAAGGATGGTTTCTAGGAGAGCATGAGCCCCTTCTCGAGCTGGTCTGTCAGGCAGGAGGAACTGTCAGGCTGGCTGGAGATGCAGGAACATTTGTGGCCAAAATGAAGTTGGGCAGCGATGGGTGTGGGTGGAATCCCATGCTGACATTTCAGATACCTGCAGCATCAGAATGCTGAGATAATTGAAATCAGAGATAATTGCAGAGCAGCCATGGTAAATGTCGTGGGTTCTGCTCCTGTAAGAGCTGAAGCTGTGCAGGCAAGTGGGCAAAGAGCACACGAGCAATGGAGGTTTGTGAGCAAGTGCAGGAGTTGAAGATCAACCTCTGGTCCCATTGCCAACATCTGTTGCTGCCAAAATGCAATGACTGTGTTAAATACGTGGCTTTTCAAGCAAATCCTGTTAAACCTCTTTGTGTACTGTGTTGTAGGAGGTGATGACTCTGTTCCTTTGCCTCCTTGGGTAGGAGCCCAGGTCAGCACCCGCAGCTCTAAAGTGGCTTCTTGGGGTGCTTCTGGTTTGGGTTTGGCAGTAGTTAAAAATGGACAAGGATTGAAAAAAAGCATGCTGTGATCTTCCCTGAGGGCTCCACAGGTCCTCCAGGTTGTACTGGGCTCCACTTCCACATATTTTCCAACTTGACTCCAGTTTTGATCTGGGTTTTTTGCAGCTATTGGGAAATGGAAAGGTTTGGAGAGTACAGGTCATGTTCTTATTGTCAAGTTTCCTTGCTTTGTATTTTCTTCATATACACCAGGTACCACTTAAAATTCCCATTGAAGAGGCCAGTATCACACTGATAGTGCAAAGTTGGGGAGTGGACTGGCATCCAGCACTCCTGTGGTGACAGAACCCATTTTTCAGTGAAGTTTTGTTTTTCTCTATTTGCCCATTGAGTGAGCTCCAGATCCTCAGCAGGGCCAAAACCAGAACAGCTGTGACAGCTTTAGGGGACTGCTGGAAAAGCCTGTTAGGAGGTACAAAGGCTGTGTTTAATTTATGGAAAAGAAGGGAGGGTAACGCGTGAGAGTCAGAAATTGGCTGTTCTCTTTGTAAGTGAAAGGTCACGTTACCGAGCACGGCAGGGTGGATTTGTGAAAAACGAGCTCCTGTTTGCGAGGAATTAGAATGAGTAGCTGATTTTTTATTTTTTTCCCCACTTGTGACCTTTAAAGATGCTGCTCATAGATTGATAAGCAGGCTGATGCTTTTAGCAACCCGATCCTCCATTTCCCTCTCGCAGAAGGACAATCTGTCAAACGCCATGGGTGTCAGTGGCAGAAAACCTTCCTCTCTCTAACCCCCGGGGGAAGGAGGGCTGTGGCGGCAGGACCCGAGCTGACAAACAAGGAAAGTTCAGCGTTGTCTTCAATGAGTAACGACCTGCATTTCCTGTGGTCTGGAGCCTCTGGCTAGGGATTTTGCCTATGTCCTTTTCCCAGTCAATTCTACTTTCTCCTGTTCCCTTGTCCTTGGCAGGGTTGCAGTGCTCCTGCCTGGTGGGACAGTGGGGATGGTTTGGGAAAGTTGGCTTTGCCCCCTGAGCCAGGAGAGCTGCTTTCCCTCCTCTGCTGCTGAGGAGGTGCATTTTGGGGCTGGGAGGTGATGGTTTGGAGAGCCCCATGCGCATGGCAGGTGGCACACGGTACCTGTGACACATCCGCACGTCTTACTTGGGTTGCGTTTGGTGACAAAAATAATGGCAGCAGAAGATGGACTGAACTCAGAAAAATCCTTTTCTTAGTGGTGGATAGCAGTTCTGGATGTCCAGGTGTACCAAAGCATCCTGGGGACGCAGAGGAAGCTCCTGGTGCTGCATGGAGGTCTGGCTTTCTGAGCTTGGCAGTCTCTCTGAGAGGCTTCGCTGTGTTTATTTTCTGTTCCTAGAGTGCTGCTGGCACCAAAGTGCTGCGGCTGCAGACACCCTGAGTGGTGCAGCTCCTGTGGCAGCACTGTCCTGTGTTCTGCTGGGTGAATGACACAGTCGATCAGCGGCTGTCCTGGCAGGAGCAGGATTCTTACCAGGTGACAATTTGCTGCAGAGAAATCAGTGCTTCTCTGGTAATACTGCCTCCCATTGCCCTTGGTCATCCCTTCCAGTTCAGGCAGAAACTGGAACATGTGGCTTTGGTCCAAACGCTGCTCTAAGTGCTCTAAGCCACGTGAGAGCTGTTAACGTGGGTAATTCCACCGTGTCATTTGGTTGCCCATTACTGGGGGGGTGTTCGTGCACAAATAATTCTCTTGCCGCAGTTTTGAGGCTGTTTCTGAACTGTTTCTCTGTTCCAAGAAGATTGTTGTCACTTTGCCTCTGTGATGCTGAAGAGCTCACCCATAAGGTGTTCTTCCTTGCTGTAATGTGTTGGTCTCCTGTGAGGAATAGCTGACAGGCTGCCCCATGACTCTGACCATGGACACTGCCCACATTGCCCCGAGTTTGGCACATCTGGCCACTGTGCTGGCAGGCAGCGGGGTGGTTCTTGACCCTGCCCTGCTTTAAGATGCTCTGACTGCTCGTTCCCTGTGGGCAGAAGGTGCCGTTGTGGTTTCACTCGGGCAAAACTTAAGTGCAGGTGCTGAATTCCTTTCTAGGTCCTGTGTAGGGCACGAAAGGTGAAAGGTGCTGCCAAGGCTCAGAGCTCGTTCCCTGTGAGAGGAGCCGGCCCAGGGCGGTCTCTGTTCTACACTGCCCCTTTGTGAGCGCCGCCCTTACATAAGCGCGATGCCGCAGCAGCACGATGGAAATCTCGTCAGGCCGGCCAAGTTCCCTGGTTCAGAGCCAGACATCTGGGATTGGGGTTTTCATGGCATTCTTCAGTAGCATGAGGAGCCTCATAAAGCAGCTTCTCTGGGGTATTGTGCCGAGAGCAGCATTCCCAAGCAATTACAGCCGGGGCTGCAGCAGTAATGAGCCCTCGCTTTGGGAAGGGACAGGAAGACAAAAGGGAAACGTTCAATGGAAGCTGCGAAGCCTTTGAACGTGAATAGCTGTGGGCTTGTTAATTGGGATCACCATTGGGAACATTCCCTGTTCCCTCCGGCTCTGGCAGTGTGACCAGGCTCCAGCAGGGGAGTGGGGTGGCAATGAGGGGAGAGGGCTGAGAAGCTGCCACTCTCTGGGGTTTCACCATAAATGATTTCTGGCGCTGGGGACAAGGCGCAACTGAGCCTTTTTTGGACCAGAAAAGTGCTGCAAGTGGTGTTCTCAGCTGAGCCAGTCTCAGCGTAGCAAAACGCTTGCCTGCTGCTTCAGAAGGTTTTGCTTCTTCGGCCACCAGCACCATCCTCAGTAGCCGTGGGGCGTCAGGGGATGGAGGAGCTGCTCTGACTGAGCTGCTTGTTCCCGAAGTGCCCGCCCCAGCGGGTCTTTGGGAAGCAGCAGTGGCATTGCGGGTGCAGGCTGGTGCTGGTGACAGGCACCGTGTCACGTAGGCAGGTGGCCATCCTCATGGCCAAGCTCCCGTTTATTTACAAACCTGGGATTTGTATTGGAGTGTTTCAAAGCTTCCTTAATGTGAATATTTCCTCCAGAGCTTGGTAGGTTCCAAATAAGAAGTGAAGTTTGAATAAGAACCACTTTGGCTTCTGCAGTGAGTTATTGCCAAGGCTGCTCAGAGTCGGGCTGTTGGTGTCTGTAACTATCAGAGTGTGTGTAACTATCAGAGAACGTTTTGTTGGTGTTTGTTTAAAAGACAAACAAAATCCCTCTGAGCTCGAGGAAAACACTTGTCCCTGGGATTTTGAGTAAGACAACAGGTGCAGTGTGGATTGTGACTCAGTCTGAGGCACAGCACCAGTACAGTGCCCATCACAATGTTGTGTGTCCTCGTGTCTCCACAAGGCTCTGCCAATTCGGGACAGACAATTGCAAAGTTGCAATTTCCCTAGGGGAAACAATTGGTGCAAGGGAACCAGTGCTTCCCGTCCTGCAAGGCAGCACTCCCAAACTCTGGTTGGCGGTGCAAGGACAGATTCCTGGGCTCATTGATGCCAGAGGCAAGGGCACGTGGTTCCACTCTGTCGTGCGGTTTGCAGTCGAGAGTGACAAGTTTAATTCCTTGTATTGCGTTTCGGATGGAAAGGAAGAGTACGGCAGATGAATTTCCTTCTTTTCTGATTCCCTCCCCCCGTTTGATTGCGCTATTGTTTCTTTGGGCACATTAAAATAGAATTTGACTGGAGTCGTTATCCGCTGTCCCCGCGCTGCCGCGTGTAATCCGCTTGCAGAGCCCTCTGCTTTGTGCAGCAGCGTTTGCTAATGAGCAGAATGTAATTCGTTTTTTTGGGAAATTACATGAAACAGCATGCCCATAAAACCTTCAGATTCAAGATGGCTTGTTTTGTTCCATCAGCAGCCCAAACTCCACAGCCGTTCATCACCCGCGCGGCTGCCTCACGCGGGGGACCCGCCGTGAGGATTCAGCCCCTCTTGTGCTCCACAGTCCATTCCCATGCACACTGCTTGGACCCCGGTGCTCAGGGTATGAGGGCAGGATGAGCTGCTCCCAAATTAAGTACAGGCAGTAGGAAGAGGAAATTTTGCTGGTTGAAGTCACCTGCCTCATTGTGGGTGTTGAGCATATGGTGTCTGTGTCAAAGCATTTTTCCACAAAACTTGAGTGTTTTATCTCATCAGCTGAACTTAATCCATTCCATTCACAGGATGGTTGTCCCAGGGTAATGATCCCAAGGCACAGCCTGAGGAGGTGAGCTGAGGGAGGAGTGCTGCTCGCAGGGAGGGTGCTGGGGCTCAGGCCTGGGCGAGGTGTTGGTGTAACTCCAGAGGCAGAACCCAGTGAGTGCCTGACTCCAGTGATTGATGACACCCATGCTCCAGAGTAGCTGCAAACCTTTCAGTAACACACAGCCCTGGCAGGTTTAGCAAAAAAAAAAAATCCCTTCTACAGGATCTGCCCAAGTGGCTCCTCAGCAAAAACCCTTTTAACGTTTATAAACCACTTTTAAAAGCCAGACTGTCATTTCAGTGCTTTGCTAGAAAAAATACCCATGAGGAATTGTCCTTCATTTGTAGCTCCAAAATGTGGTGTGTCATCCAGTTTGGTGACAGCAGCGTTTACTTGGAAGGTCGTGATGCTGGGGCTTAAGGAGGGGTGTTTGGATGGACTGTGCTCTGAATTAGAGCAGGTTTTATAAAGTGGTTTTAAATACAAGTGATTAAGGGGAGGATTTCACTTGCTCTCAGGTGCAAGTGCAGCTCCTGATTAAAAGTCAACTGCTGAAATCTGAAATTTTCACAACAGCACTGCTGAGTTATTTATTGTGGAGCATTTCCATTGAAAATGAGCCTTGTTTTAAATATCCTACCCTTGATGTGCTGAGTGCGAGGGGCCCAGGCTTACAGTTCGTGAAAACTTGGCAAAAACAAGCAGATCTCTTCAAACTGTTGGGGTTTGAGAAGAGAACTGTGAAGAATGTGTCTAATTGAAACTGTTCTTTCAAGAAATGCTAAGCAAATGTCTGGTAGATTTTCAGCTGCTGTTGGCAACATCTGTAAAAGGTCTCGTGTCTCCTGTGACATGGCAGCAGGAGGGTTGGAGCCTGCCTGGCTTTCATGGTTGGAGTGTATTTTTATTTGAAATACACTCACTGTGTATGCAGTAGAAAGAAGGGCGGTTGTTTGTGTGTGATGGGCTGCTCCACATGCTTCCACCTGCAGCCGTGCTCAGTGCCAGCTTCCTGCTGAGCCCCTTGGCCTGGGGAGTCCCCAGCCCTGTGTTCCTCAGCTGCTCCCTGGTGGGCGTGAGAGAGCAGATTTGTCCAAAATCGCAGCAAAAAAGTGGTGTACCAGATTTTTCTGGGGGTACTGCCCATGTTTGTGCCCAGGAGGACAGGGAAGAGCAGCAGTGGCGGCAGAGCAGGGTTGAAAAAGCCGGAGCTGGGATGTGAGCAGTGACCCCCCAGCCCCACATCCCTCCCATGTGCCCACACTGGGCTCCTCAGAATGTTCCAGAGAGCTGCTGTGCACTGAGGGTGTGGGTGGCACTGAGGGGTGGTGGCAGCTTGGCACACTGAGGAACTTTGTCACTGGTCACTGCAGTCCATCTAATCCTGGCTAAAAGCAGTAAAGCCACCATGGGGCCAGGCGTGGCGAGAGCCTGCAGGGGTTTGAGGTGGTTTGTAATCCTGAGCACATCGAGAAGGAGAGGCTTTATTTAATTCTAATAATGGCAGAGATAATGTTGGCTTTGTGATAGTCCTGGGCACAGCTGTTCTGCAATATCCACGGCAGTGCATGCTGTGAATGGCTAGCAAGGTATCGAGCCCCCAGGATGTTTTCCTTGCTTTTCAGTGCCTGGATGGATTGCATTGGTTTATTGGAAGAGCGCTGACTTTGTGCTTGCAGTAATTAATTCCCTTTTCCGGGCTGGGGGAAGGTTGGCTATAATTTCCTGCATTCTTTTATCATAAGGCCAAAGGAGAAGCTCAGAATAGCGAGCAGAGAGGAACACTGCATACATGCATTTTAAATTTAGTTTCAAGCAGTTAAGAAGACGAATTTTTGGTGGAGTGGCCTCTCTGTATTTGCAGTTTTCAAACAAGGTGACCTGGAGGATTGGTGCTGGATGTAGTGTCCGTTTCCAAAATCCCTGGCTGTGCTGCTCATTCCACCTGTGAATCCACACTCCCTTCTCCTTCAGGGCGCTGCAGTGGGCTGGAGATCAGGAGTTTGTTTTCCTGCTGGTAGTTCTGACACTGCCTGTGGACAGGAGGAGTGTTGTTGAGGGGGAGTGCAGGTGTGTGCTGACCAAAATTCATTTGTATTTGAGCTTGGAAACACGGCAGAGGAGCAGCACAAAGTGTGTCCTCCTGCTGTCCCCCCTGCCTGCCCTGATCTTAAGGAAGCCGGGTGCAGGCTGCCAGCAAGGGCTTCCCACAGGCATGAGAGAGCCTAAGAGATGGAAAATACTTTCTTGAGAACACGAAGGGCAAAAAAATTTGGGGAAGAAAGAGTTTCTTCTGTATTTTCACCGATTTGGGTGGTGTTCCATAAGATGGCAAGCACTGCGTGGCTCTCTCATGCCTGCTGTCACCTTTGCTTTGTAGCCATCGCTGTTGGGAGCACATCCCATCGTCTACAGACAGGCAGTGAGGGCAGGAGGCCGAAGGGCTGGGGTGGAATTGCCCGAGCTGTGGCCAGGCCCTGACGGTGACAGGTGCGGTGTGCGAGGGAGCTGCAGACGTTCCCGTGGCTGCTCCCAGGGGTCCCTGGCTGCCCTCTGGGCGCCGGCAGCACCGCACGGCCCCGCACGGCCCCGTACAGCTCCGCACGGCCCCGCACAGCCCCGCGCCGGCAGCACCGCACAGCCCCGCACAGCCCCACACAGCCCCCAAAGCACAGCCCCGCACGGCTCCGCACAGCACAGCCCCGCACGGCCCCGCGCCAGGGCAGCCTCGGAGGGTCCGGCTGTTTCAGCGAGCCCGTGCTGGGGGCACTGTGCGGGGCTGTGCTTTGGGGGCGCCGCCTTTGGTCGGGGCGCTGTGTTTGTGTGGGGCGCTGTATTTGTGTGGGGCACTGTGTTTGTGTGGGGCACTGTATTTGTCTAGCTCACTGTATTTGTGTGGGTCACTATATNATTGTCTAGGTCACTGTGTTTGTGTGGGGCGCTGTGTTTGTGTGGGGCACTGTGTTTGTGTGGGGCGCTGTGTTTGTGTGGGTCACTGTATTTATTGTCTAGGTCACTGTATTTGTGTGGGGCGCTGTATTTGTGTGGGGCGCTGTATTTATTGTCTAGGTCACTGTATTTGTGTGGGGCACTGTGTTTGTGTGGGGCACTGTGTTTGTGTGGGGCACTGTATTTCTCTAGGTCACTGTATTTGTCTAGGTCACTGTGTTTGTCTAGGTCACTGTGTTTGTCTGGGGCGCTGCTGGGTGGCTGCAGCCCTTCCCCGCTCCCCGAAGCCCTGCGCTCCTGTTGCCTTGCCAACACGGTGCGAGGAGCTGCGGGAGCAGAGAGCGGCTGCGGCACAGCCCTGATGCCGGGGGAGAGGAGGAGGAGGAAGAGAGGGAGGAGGAGGGAACCTCAGCGCCCAAAAACAGCCCTCTGCACCACGGCGGGGAGGGAGAATTAATAACATTTGCAGATGCATTCAACGTTCACTCCTTGCTGCTTCTGAGATTGTACAACAGCATAATTTTTTAATGATGGGTAATGATGAAACATCAATTTCAAATCTGTTTTTCTGACTGGTGCCTGAAGCCGCAGCGTCAGGCTCGGCACAGGGAACAGAGTGCCCAGATCCCTATGGATGGAGACGGTGCCTGCTGATGTTTGCCGTGTGGATATCAAGGAGGAGCAGTAAATTGAAAATTGCTTCTAAATGGGCTCAGTTTGACTGTTTTAGTGCTTCTCGGGAGAACGCAGGAAATGTTGAGGTTTTAAAATAGAAGCGGCACGGCGGTGCCTGGTGCTGTGCCTTGCTGGTGTTTGTCTTCCTTTACAGTTCACGTCCCTTTGGTGGCGGCTCAGAGGCGCCCCAGCTGAAAGCAGGAGTGAAATGCCATCGATCTCAGCCTTCCCACCTGCAGAAGGCTGTGGTACCGGGCTGTGGGGACAGGTGTGAGTCTGCTGGGCAGCCCAGTGCCCCGCGCTGCTGTGACAGGGACAGTGTCCCCAGGGAGGAGCAGTGGCACCGTCGTGCCCCCACCATAGATCCCCTTGGCCACGGGCTTTGGTGTCACCGCGGGCTCCGTTCTGCCTGGGATTGCCCGTCCCACCCCTGCCTTTGGGGCTCTCCAGGACACCCTTCCCAAACACCGGTGCACGATGGCTGCACGCCACCCATCCTGCCACGTATGGGAACGTGGCAGAAAATGAACATTTCAGCCCAAAAGATAAAAATATGTGATGGGAAGGCTTTTCTTGCTGCAGCTCTCCCTCGGAGCAGACGCTTCAGAGGCAGCAGCGAATGGAAGTCACTCTCTGGAGCTGTCTCGTTCTTTCTTGAGGCAGTGTTTTGATAAATGTTGATGAGTTTCACTGTAAAACTAAATGACATTTATAGCACGATGTATGCTTTACCCATTGCTTAATTATACCTAATGGTGTTGGATGGAAAAGGCATTTACCATTTTACTTTTGTTTAAAATGACAATCTAAACCTCAAAGCCTGTGGGGTTTTGTAGAACGATGACGATTTAATTAAGAACTAAATACAATCTAATTTTAAAAGGCAATTGCAACTTTAAGAAATAAGTGATAAAATTTACAAAGAGCTTGCTGAGAGAGGAGTGCCGTGCTCGGTGTGTCTGCTGTGGGATGGGACGAGCATCTGAGGAGGTTTGGGTGCAGATTTGAGGAAGATGGGATGAGGACCACATCCAGACTTGTTTTCTCTCTCATCATTACTGTATTTTTTTGGTCATATGCTTTACAGTCCTGTTGCTGCACCTGCAGAGGCAGTGAGAGGGATTGGGCTAATGCAGTTTATAAACCCAAGGGTTTATTTTCGTGTGCACAACACGGTTTCTCTTCCCTTCCTCCCGGCTCTGCCTTTGTCCTGGCAGCCAGCAAAGAGAACAGAGCCTCTATTGAAAACAAGGCGTGAGGAATGAGTGTGGATCAGGCAAGCTGCATCTTTAAAAATAAACACTGGAGCAGAGCTTTGTGCCTTCCACTCAGCTGGCAAAGCACTGACAGCAGGCAGGAATGTGTTCAGGAGCATCTGCCCTTTCTCTTCTTTTCATGGGTTTAGTCAAAACAAATCCCATAGATGGAGGGGAAAAAAACTACCAAAATGCATTTTATTTCCCCAAGCCTGGACAAGCCACCAGGCAGAGGCTGAGGGGGGATGTGCAGGATCTGCAATGAGGAGATTAATGTTTAAAGATATTAGCACTGGTCCTATACTAACATTTATAAATCCGACGGGTGGCAGATTGAGGGCTGATTCCGCGTTTTTTCTGCCTCCTCTGTAAAATAATAAATATGGTAAAATAGCTCTCAGAGCTGCCTTTATCGTGGGGATGAATCAGGACAGTTGGTGTTGCAAGAGACTTAAAACTTACAAATATGTTGCCCTTTAGGTGAGCATTCATCATTATGTCTGATCTGGAATCTAGACTAAAGGCTTCTCTTATACCTTTTTATCCTTCCTGGGCAGTAGAAATTGCAAGGAGTGCTCCCTTTGATCGTAATGTTGCTGCTGAGATTCTTTCACCTGTTTTGCAGGGAGTGTCTGTTGCTGGTGGGGGTCTATTGTTCTTTGAGAAAAGATCTTGCCTGCTGTCTCTAAACAAATTGAAAGGGGGGACATACTTGAAAAAAAAGAAAGTGAAGGAAAATACCCCTAAAGACAGGGCCCTTCTTCATGGCCTGGAGTCCCTGCAGGTGAGGGGTGGGCAGGGAAATGACTGTGGGCACAACAGGGCTCCAAAATGCAGGAGTGGCATTCCCCTCTGTGCTCCCGCCCGGGGACATGGAGAGCGGACAGGTAACACCTGTGAGCAAAGCCACTCCAAAGGCTGGCAATTCACAGAAAGCCAGATCAGCTTTCCTCCCCTGGTGCCAAACTGGGAATTAACTTCGAAGGGCAAAAGAAACTCAGCCTAATCTGTGGAGGAGGCTCATCCCCGAGCGTTCAGTGTGTGGTGGGATGGTAGCAAACGGGTCACTCCCACGTGCAAGCTCTTGGTCGTTCCAGCTGGTAAATGTTTCATCTTCTGCGTTTACACCACAGTTTGGAGATAACAGCTGGGCAGGTGTTCTGTCAAAGGCTCACAGTCACTCCTGTGTATGACATGGCAAGGACAGTGCTGGGATTTAAGGCTGGCTGCATGCTGAGCCAAAGGGTGGGAACAGGCCAGGATACCCCCCAAAAAACACAGTATTTCTGTGTATTCTTTGTTGGTCCTTTTCTTTGAGGATATTTTCTACAGGTTTGCACATTTGTTATTAATTTTGTCATTTATTTCTCGCTTATTTTAGTGGTGAGCTAAAGATTTCAGACTTAAATATGCAGGCAGTTGAAAGGAGGTCCTTTTTATAGGGAAGAGACCAGGCTGATGTTGATCAGAATTCATTGTGGGTGCTTTATGGAAATACAGATTTCTTGGGTTTAAAAGAGATTATTAAGCCGCACGTTGTGACAGATGCTACTGACAGTAAAAAATAAAAAGGATGTGAAAAAGTCTGCAAGAAATGGGTTACAGGTATGGATATAAGACATATCTGCTCATTAGAGTGAAATGAAACCCATCATCTGACTTGAAACAGGATTCCCTGTTACTGGGAGCCCTGTCGCTCTGACTAATGGGAATCGGTGTTCTGGGTGCACCTGGGGCAGGTGCTGTCAGATCCAGAAAGTGAGTGTGCCAGAGCACACCTTGACAGCAATGGCATCATCCCAGGGGGCTCGGAGGGGACACAGAGTGTCTGGGGCTGAGGGGCTGGGATGGTGGGCTCCATGGGAGGGCTCCCTGCTGCTGGGCAGTGCCGTGGGACGTTCCCCGCTGTGTCCCTGTCCATTCTCAGTCCCTGAGTGGCAGCCCCGGGAGCAGGGATCTGTGCTGAGGGGGAGGTGGGCACAGAGCAGATGGGGAGCTGCTCCACAGGTGCCAGCTCGGGGTGTGAGCAGTGCCGTGCTCGGCGCGAGGCAGGTGGCAGCTGCCGGCCACCGCAGGGCAAAAACAGAGGTGACAATGATGGTGACAAACCTGCAAACATGTAAATTCTCTCCTCCTGTGCTCAGGTTTTGGCAGGGGCTGCTGCAGCTTTACCCCCGTGGCAAAGACAGAAAGGAGTGTGAGGCAGCAGGTGTTGTTCTGGTCAGGGAAATGCACAGAACATGCTCTTTAATTGTGAAAACTGAATATTTGATCTGTGCTTCCTCCTCTTACCTGCAGTGACCTGCTCCTCTTCAGTGTCTAGCTCCCCATGGAGTAAATCAAGGCAGGGAAAGGAAATTCCACCTGTGTTTGGAACTCGGGTTTAATCAAGGTCTCCTTCCTTGGGTCTGGGCTGTGGGTGTCCTTGGTAGCGATGTAGCTGGAAGATAAATGCAGATAAGGAATTCTGTATTAGGGCTCCATTTATAATAAACGTGTGTTGATGCTAACTGAGCGTTATTTAAACACACTGAATGGAGGCAGCAGGCTGCTGGGGCTGTCTCGTGTTGTCAGACCTTCTCCCTTGCTGATGCTGCTTCCAAGCAGTGCTGGGGCAAGGCAGTGGTGGATTTTAGGTGGTGTCCTTGGCGGGTGTTGGCTGCCAGTGACAGCTGAGCGTCGGGGAACACGAGGGAAGGGCACCTGACTATTTCTGCTGAGGGGCCGCTCACAGCTTTGCCCTTTCCTGCCCTTTGTCTTCCTCGCTTCTGTCGCTCAGTGTCCCCCAAGAGCCCCCTCAGAGTCCTCAGCAACCTCCCCTGCTCAGATCCTCCCACAGAAGCTCTTCTGTCTCCCTGGTGCAGCGGAGGAGCCGCTCACACCAGTGTCCTTGGGGGACGCTTGGATAAACCTCTGACCTTATGGGAGAAGGACAGTCTTTAGTAGGTGACCTTTTACTGCCTAGGCAATGGACCATCAGCTGCTGGAACCAAAGCAAGAGACCAGCTGCTTCTGTTTCTTGGAAACATGTTCGAAAGGAGGAACAAAAAGCTGAGCTGTGCAGAGCAGCAGCCTTGTGCTGCCGTTGCCTGCGCGGGCTCCCGGCGCCGCGTCCGCCCGGTCAGTGACAGAGCAGATGGATATCGATCCTCAGTGCCCGCCAGCAGGAACCTTTGGAGGGGCAGGCGACGTATGGCCAGGGAGTTTGATCTATCAATACCTGGGTAATAGAAAGACAAGGGTGACATCTAATCCCAGCACAGGTGGCACATCATAAATCTGCACCGACGGGGCGATTGGCGGCAGCGGGAGTGTGAGGGGAGGGCGAAGGAACTGCTTCAGTCTGAAACACACTGTGGGGTTTTCATGGCAGACGAAAAGAATTTTGTTCTTAAGACCCAAAGAAATATTTTAATTTGGGCCTAACACAGGATTTTTGTTCTTGTACCGTTTTGGTTTCAGCCATTGGAAAGAATTCCCTGATGCCATTGCATCACATAGATATTCACTATCTTTAAAGTCAATGCAGCCTCCAGTGTAATTTCAGAGCTATTGTCATCTTTTATTCTTACTCTTTAAGCCAGAAAAGCCATAAAGGTGGCAGTGGCATTCTTTTTCTCCACAAATTTAATATCTGTGCACAACTCGCTTGAATTTGCCGTATATTTCTCTGAAGTGGCTGTTTCACAGCGTAAACTTGCTCCTCACAATAAGTAATTTTTAGCACCATCCTGCACATTCTCTCTGAGTGTGGAGAGTCATTCAGGGGAGTGTGACTGCGGCGGGCGAGCGGGGATGGGAGCAGGCGCTGCGGGAAGGTGCCGAAAGTGCTCGCTCGTGAAAATCTGTGCTGAGAAAGAGGGGAGAGAGTCCCTGGGACTGCTGGGGCTGAGCACAGCCCTGACAAGGGGTGAGATCCTGGTGGCAGGAGCGCCTCTGGCCCTGCAGACAACGCCAGGGACACTCAAGGAAATCAACATTTTGGGAACGGTTTCTGTGAATGCCAGTTCCTCCCACCCGTCCTTTTTTCCCTCCTCAGTGGGAACTGGGGCTTTGAGCATCACCAGGGGATCCCAAACCTGGCACAGCAGAGTTGTCTGTTGGCAGTGCCTTTCCTCAGAGCAGTTCTCTTAAACTTGGCTGCAGCATAAAGAAGGGATAACATGCATGAAATCCGAAAGTAAAAATCCAAGTACCAGGTGAGTGTTACTGTACCCATTTGCTGTAGCTCTGCCTCAGAGGGGGACGTGGAGCTGCCGTACCCCATCCCCATCAGCACTGAGCCAGCTTTGCTTGTTTGGTTCAGCTGCACCTTGCTGGAAAGTCCCTGTTGCTCTTGGTGCTCAGCAAGGAATTTTCATGGGCAAGACTCCCCAGTGCTGAATTGTAGCTGATAGACCTGCACAGAACTAACTCAAAAGGGAGATCTTTCTAGAATTCTATTTGTTTGCCACCATCACTTTTTTTGAAGAGCTCTTTGCCTGGGAATAGGAGTTGCTGAGTCTGTTACTGGCCATGGAGAAGATGCTGAAGAGGGAATAAGAGCTACTTGAATGCAGGAAAATCTCAGAGAGGCTTGACTCAGGGTCACAAAGCTGGTAATTACATCTTAATAGAAGAGAAAGTTGCTGTTGCAAAAGGTTAGTTGTGAATCTTGGTGGAAAACAACATTTTCCTCTGGGGTGAGGGCCACACTGACAGAAGAATTGTTTGGAGGTGCCAGCTCTGGCTCCAGGCTCCGTGGCCTCAGAGGGTTTCCCTTAGGGACTGTGCATGAGTGGAAGGAGCAGCAGCTGCCTCCTCTCCTGCCCTCCCTGCACCCCAGTCTCTCACAGGAACCCTTCTGTGCGTGGGTGAGGACACCTCTGTCCTGGTGTGCTTTGGACACCCATGGAGGAATCCAGGCTGCCTTTGGTGGGGCTGTGTGAGCGTTGCATTCTGACCCAGCCTGTTCCCCTCCTGCAGCTCTGCCCCCCTGCAGCTCTGCCCCCCTGCAGCTCTGCCCCCCTGCAGCTCTGCCCCACTGCAGCTCTGCCCCTCTGCAGTGGGCACATGTGTGTCCGTGTGCTTTGTGGGCAGCCTGGTCTCCAGCTGTTGCCCATGAAAAGATGCCATGAAATTAACTCCATCGGCAGCAATTGCCTTTCCTTGCCAGCACAATCAGTGTGGATTGTCTGTTCTTTTCCAAAGTTCAAGTGTGACAAGTGCAGCTTTTTAAAACAGTCTCTCAAGGCTTGGAGCCTGGGTGTGTGGAGCTCCAGTGGCTTCTCCCAGCACTGCCTTGGCAGTTCTCCTGTCCCTCCTAGAAGCAGATCTGCAGAGTAGTGAAATGGCCTTTGGGTTCCCTCCTTTTTCCTGTGTCCGATCCATGACCAAGAGTCTCTGGTTCCAATTCTCTTCCTGAAAAGAGATATTTTCTTGTGATATTTGTGTTAAAGGGAAGAGATGAAGCTCTCAGTGATGGATGAGAGAGCAGAGGAGCTGCTCAGCTCAGGGAAGAGAAGAAACACAAAGGAGACAAAGCCTCTGGGGAGGTGGATGCTCAGTGTTTATAAACCCACTTGTCTCTGCTCTAACCACCACGTTCCTTTTAGGTACTTGAAACTGATAGATGAATGTTGACATTCAAATTGTGTTAATTCTGGGGAGGGAGCATCGTGTCGCTTTTTTCCTTGAGCACGTGGACAGTTTGTGTATGTGTGTGAGTTGTTTCTTCTGACTCAATCTGTTAAGAGGAATTTTGTTTAGGTTTACAGGCTTACACAGTTCAGGTGTAATGAAAACCCCTCTTCCCTGGAAAGCATTTGTGTCGGGATCCTGCAGACTGAGCCAGCAGTGCTGCAGCTCATGCTGGGGCACCTGTGGTTAGAAATTCCATAGAAATTGAAAAACCATGCTCCCCAGCACGTATTTTTAATCTTTCCTCTTCTCTCCCTGACGCTTCCCTCTAGCCCAGTGTCCTACAAGCGGAGAAAGAATTGATTTTAAATGTGACCGCTGCATATGAGCCAAGGTCCCTGGGCTGTGTCCAGCTGAGGGGAACTTGTTTGAAACACAATTTACTCGTCTGTGTCTGTCTGAAACCCTAAGAGGAGAGACTGCAGTGGTCTCAGGCAGGAAGACAAGTGCAAAAATTAATTGTGCAGGTTGCAGCCAAAGCGTCCCTCAAGCATTGTTGTCCCCCCCTCACCCCCCCTTCCAGTAAGTATAAAACAAGGTGTCATTTTTCACCTTGCAATGGGAGATTCAGTAAATGAGGCTGGAGAATTGCTTTGGGTAATGAAGGAAGCACACATTGTATTTTCCCTGCTCCTGGCACTGCAGACGCCCATTTTGGTGTTTCCCATGCTCGTTAACACTGGTGCATGTGTTAGACAGGAGCTCACCCCAGAGACCCCCCTCAGAAAGTGGCTTCCTTTCTGTTCCGTTCCACTCCCTCTGGAGCAATCCCTTGTACTTCAAGTCAAGATTTTCCAGGCTCCAGGTCCAGTCCTGGAGTCTGTCTGTCGTGGTGTCTGTCCAGCACATCGCACTCTGGGATGAGGATTTGTCCCTCGTGTTGCAGTCCCAACAGGAAGCTTTGGTCTGAGACATGGACACTGTGCTGTCATAGTCCCATCATGTGTAATAGATGAAAATCTGTCCCATATCATTCTGTTGGGGGCTTTCCATTGGATCTGCTTGTGCTGTGCCCCTCAAAGCATTGCCAGAGATTTAATGTTGGTTTTCAACAGTAATTTTCCTTTGCTTCTCTTAGCTCCTGAGATTCCCTGTTGAGTCCATAAACTTCATCTCCCCTTCCCAGCCTGTCCTTTTCTGTTCCAAAATACTGTCATGCTGTGTGTACCTTAATGCTCTTCAAAATACGTGCACACTGCCAGTAAATATTTACTGAGAAACTTCCCGAGGTGTTGACAATGAGGATGGGTCTGAGGAGTTCTTGCTCTGTGTTGCATTTTTATTTAATTTAGAGTTTGTAATTGCTGCTGCTCACAGAAATAGCTTTCCTGGGAGCAGATAGGAATAGGTGCCCCGGGATGTGGAGGGTGCCCGCCGTGGCTGGGGTGAAGCAGTTGAGGTCAGCAGAGCAGGCGGCGGCCGATCAGACGCGCTTTGATGAAGAACAAAGAGGCACAGCCCGGGAGGCTGTGGCTGCTGCCGGCCGTGCAGGGGCTCAGTGTCCTTACGTGCTCCCTGCCCGTCATGAACCCGGATCAAAGCCTTGTTCAGAGGCATCTGGGGCCAGCCCAGACCGAGGTGCTGCGCTCTGCAGCCATCCACCGGCAGGTTTAGTGCGGCAGCGTCGCGGCGTGAAAAGCTTCAGTGGCTTGAACTTCAAATAATTTATTTCTAAATTACTTCTACTGTAATTCTTATTAATTCAAATAGTCTTCTAAGCTGATGTAAAATTCAGTAAACGCAAGGAACAGTTTAATGAATTGAAAATAGGATTGAGTCTTTTAAACTAAATGTAAAAAAATATGCTGGCAATAATTGCTTAGATGGAAATCGAATCTTAATAGCTTTGTTAATGATTTGTAGGGAATATTGCATTTATGAGAACATATCAAGCTGATCCTTGTGCAAGAACCTTGTTTTGAATGGGTTTGATAAAATTATTCCCCAGAAGCAGTTAGTAATGTTTAATATTTTTGCTTGAACCACCTTTGAGATGTTTGATTTCATCGATGCCAGGGCCTGGCTGTGGCACCTCCACGGCAGCATGTGGCACAGGCAGGGTAGGGCCCTGCTGTCACAGCCTGTGGGGTCTGCACAGTGGTTTGGGATTTGAGAACAGAACCATTTAGGCTGAAGAAGATTATCAAGTCCAGCCTTTAACGTGTGTCTCCAAGGTCCAAGAACACCACGTTAAGGGTGCTGACAGCGTGGTGGCATGGCTGAATGCTCATCTTCTGACCAGAGGGCTTTGAGCAGGACCAGCTTCCTCCTGATGCACAGAACGTGGAGCAGGAGCCAGGCAGATGTCTGGGACAGGCTCTTTGCCCCTCTTGAGCAGGGCTGGGGGTCTGTGCCCCAATACAGATGTTACTGTTTGATAGTAAATCTTCTTGTTACTCCTCAAAGTTCATCAGTCTGGGGAATCTATCTAAAATTTGTACTGAGAGGGCAGAAAAATGTGCCCAGACTTCAGCTTGCTGCCCATCAGGCGTGGAGAGGAGTCTGATGGTTTATCAATCTTTCTCTTTCCAAACAATGCACCTTTTTGTCAAACATTTGTTTCCAAGGGATGTCAAATAATAAAGGCAAGTTGGAAAGAAAGAAAAATTAAGAAAATGCAGGGTGAGAGAAAAACTGGGGTTTAAATATGATCCCCAGATTTCCTGTGTGTAAACTTTATCCTGATTCTGCATTTTTGTGTTCCTGGTGGCTAAGGCAGCTGTGGAGCAGCAGAGGATTCTCTGTCCACCCAGCCTGTGGCCAAGTGCCCAGGTATCCTGGCTTCATTTGGAACATTGCCAATCAGAGTCTCAATATTTGTCCCACTTTGATTCCCAGTAGTTATGGAAGAGTTGAAATGCAAGGCACAATTCCTGCTGGCGTCCCCTGTGTCCTTTGGCGTTGGAGGCGAATGTCAGCGCGCGGGCTCCGTTCGTTAGGAGCAGAGTTCTGGGGGTGATGACCTGTACATGATTACACGGCTCCCACAGCAGAATTGCATGGGATCCTTTTTTTCCCCTGCCTCTGGACATTAATAGCACCTACTGATTACACAGAGTGAGTAAGGACTGACTCCCTGAAGTCTGTCTGCTCCAGTCAAAGGATAAGCACTTCTTACAGCGAGTTGTTCTTTCAAGGTAATTTGATGTGTCTGTTGGGAGAGGAAGGGAATTTGGGGTGTTTCTGTGAGGGGCAGTAGTCCTTCTTCCTCTATTCCCTTCACAGAGCTCCTTTCTCCCTGCTCCTCTACCAGCAGGTGAGGGACCCAGAGGCAATGGCTCGCTGGCTGATGTTCCTCCGCTGGTGGCACCGGAGCTTTTCATTCCCAAATGAAACCCACTGGTGCTGTTTCTGACCTTGAGTCCTGCCTTTGCTGTGTCCTGCAGGTGATGGGCAGAACTTGGTGACGGAGGACGTGACAGTGGTGGAGGGGGACGTGGCCACCATCAGCTGCCGCGTCAAGAACAGCGACGACTCGGTGATCCAGCTCCTGAACCCCAACAGGCAGACCATCTACTTCAGAGATTTCAGGCGTAAGTTTATGGTTCCTCCCGTGACTCCTCCTGTGCCTCACTTGCGCTCAGGACACGGCATTTGCTGAGATCTGTCCTGTTTGTGCAGTGCTGGGCACTTACAGTTCAGCTGGTTCTGTGGAGGTAGGTGAGATAGACAACCATAATCTTCTCCTTAATGGAAAACTTCACAGTCCCCTCTCAAAGTCAGAGCATCTTACTTTGCCATGGGAATTGATTGTTGTAATTCAGGGTGAATTGCAATTGAGTGCCAAATATTTAGCTGACACAAACAAATTGAACAGGGCGACACCGAGACAGCACAGTGTTCTCAGGGGTAATCTCTTCAGACCAAAAACTGAAAATTTCAGGACAATCTCTGCTGCTTTATACCCAAACTGAAATCTCTCATCACTTGCATGCCCGGTGGATATGTCTGTCCTGTGGTGACAGGGCCATGGTGGCTGCAGTGAGATGCTTTAAATGGTCTGTGTTAGTGTCACTGTGGGGACACAGCTGTACTCTCTGCCCAGGAAACAAACTTTAAATTCTGTTGTTCCCGATTCCTTCCTCATTCAGGCTGTCCCAGAATGCCTACAGTCAGGGACGGGGCTGTGTAGACACCATAAGCATTTTGCCTACACTCCTTAAGCCACCTGGTAATGAAACCACGTCCAAAGATTTGGTATCTTTGATTCGGTGATTTGCCCACATTGATTATTTAAAATGACCTGAGAACCAACAGATTTTATAGGTGCAGCTTCAAGGTAGGAAGCAGGATGGGAGCTGATCAGGAGCCCAGGGGCGCTCCCCTCGGTGTGCTGCTGTCAGCAGGGATCTTTGGGATTGTGGTGTGGTGGGAAGGGGACGTTGCCTCTCTCCACGCAGTCACCCAGGCTGTGCTTGCCCCACAGCGCTGAAGGACAGCAGGTTCCAGCTGGTGAACTTTTCCAACAGCGAGCTGCGAGTGTCGCTGACGAACGTGTCCATCTCTGATGAAGGGAGGTACTTCTGCCAGCTCTACACCGACCCGCCCCAGGAGATCTACACCACCATCACCGTGCTGGGTGAGGACCGGGCCGCTGCTCGCGGGAGCCTCGCGGTCCCTGGACACCCAGGGTCAGTGGGGTGGGCTTCTGGGCGGCCCTGGGAGAGCTCCAGCCACCTGCAGAGGCATTTGAAGCAAGGATTTGGACCCTGAGTGCTGGTGGCCGGGCACAGGTGGCCGTGGGGTGAGGCGCTGGCAGTGAGAGCAGCTCCTCTATTCCAGCGGCTCCTGCAGATTAGCAGCAGCTCCTAAGGCTCTGTTAATGGGAGAACCTGAGTCAGGGAGGGTGACAATGGAAGATCCCACTTGCTGATTAGTTTAAATCTTCCTTCTTTTGCTTAATGAGATTTGGGTCTTAGGTTTTTAGACATTGTTAAGTGATGTTTATAAGCAGTTTTACTCCAGCTATTGCAGTTACCAACACCTTCAAAGTTTCCATGCACTTTCCAGCACTCACATGCACGGGAAGCTCTTCCAGCTCCTGCCTCTAATCATGCACATGCAAAAACAGCTCGTTGGATTTAATTTCACTGCTGGCAATGCTGAGAAGGTGTTTGAAATGAGAATACTTGTTTCATTCACCTGTAAGCCAGCACCGCGTATCTTTCATGTGGCAGACATAATGCAGGTTTTTGTTGGTTTTTTTTTAGCATGAATCGTGCTTTAGAACTGAGGGGAAAGTCTGTTTTCTTGCCTTGTACTTCAGTTGTTTTTGAGATGCCTTTGTGGCATGGCCATGTGTGTGCTGCCTTTCCTCACATCCATAAAGGAGGTGATTTCTTGTCACCTTCATCGTGTATTCGGGTCAAACCTCAGCTCAGGAAGCAGGCAAGAGTGAGGGAGATTTATTAGTAGAAGATGAAGGAGGGGTCTCAGTACTTGCATGGAGAGATTGGGCACTGCGATGCCAGGGATGGCTTGTCTTGCCTGTCTTTTCTATTATTGGCTCCCTAATTAGAGGAACTAATGAGGCAGGGCGGAGGAGTGGTACTCCGTGTTGGCGTTGGCTGGTCCTCCCAGGAACTTGTTCCCCACCAGAAATCTCATGGCCACCACCCAGCCTTTGCTAGACCTGAAGTTGTATCAAAGACTGGTTTTTCTGGCCTGCCTCTAATGCTGCCAGCTGGGGAGAGCAGAGGGAGGTGCTGAGGTGTCCCCCTTTGCAGCCGGCGTTCAGAGGGAGCTGCACATTTGCTTCAGCACTTCCACGTCTTCTGTGACACAATATGTAGATTTATTCATGCTTAATTGGAACATGTGAAAGTCTCAAATATGTAGCCCATTCTGTTCTTTTTAGAGAGAAGCCACAAGTGACTAATTAGTCCATTTGATCATCTGGATGGTATTTATACATATTTGTTCTTCATTAGCTTGAAGACCTGTGAGTCACATCTGAACTATGCAGTTGCTTAATCACATTGATCAGAGCAAAGTTGAGTTTCCTTTGAAAGTTCTGGGAATTTCTGAAGCCGTGACTCTGCCGTAAGAACTCTTGCTGTTCACTTTTTCCTGGGTTTTGCCTTTGTGCTGGTGCTTTAATGGGAAAGAGATTCCCTTGTTCCCATGTCTTAATTTTTAAGCTCATTTGTCCCATTTCTGGGCTGTGCTGCAGTGGTTGTTACCCCTGAAGTTACAGCCTGTTTCTCAGTATTACTGGATGATTTTTCATTGGGTACAGTCTTCCAGCTTTGTGTTTTGGGAGCCTCCTGATCTGGGGAAGATGTGTGCCTGGGCAGAGCAGCGGATCTCCACCCAAAGGACGTGGCACTTGTGGCTGGGTGCAGAGCCAGCTGCCTCCTCTCTTTGGGATGGTTTTGGGGTGGTTTGTGGGGTGTGATGGGAGGCAGGGCTGTTCCCAAGGGATGGTGTTCTGCTCCAGGCTTGTGCTCAGTGGCTTGTCAAGCGTCTTAAATGAGGTTGATGTTTGCTGGCCTGCTTCCATGCTCACGGCTGAGCCTTGGAGCTGAACAGCAGGAGAGAAAAATTGCCGTGGAGGTTAGAGACTTGGTAAGTAATGCAGTGCCAAGTGTCAGCTTTTGTGTTTCCTCTCCTTGTCAGAGAAGTCAGGAAATGTGCACGGAGTCAAGCTGGATTTTTAAATAGCAGCACACACCCGGGTAGTGCAGGGGGTTGTGGCTCTCCCTGGAACGGTGCCTGCTTGGGAGAGGGAACAGAAAGTTACAACCCTGATAAGTAATAATTTGTGAGACTGCGGTGATTATTAGGTGGAGAGTGAAAGTGCTCACTCCAATTACTGCAAAACCACCTATCAAAGGGTTTGATTGATTGCCAGATCAAATAAATCCTGGTTGCTTGTTTCCTTCAGCACATTTTACAGGTTTTCCTCAAGGTTTTGTCTTGTGTTAGTGATCAAAAGGTGGTTTTTTTCATCTGGGATGTGTTGTGTTTCCCATTCCAGTCCCACCACGCAATTTGGTCATCGATATCGAGAAGGAAACGGCGGTGGAGGGCGAGGAGATCGAGCTGAACTGCACTGCCATGGCCAGCAGACCAGCCACCACCATCAGATGGTTCAAAGGCAACAAGGAGCTCACCGGTAGATGTGTCCTCTCAGTCCCTTGCTTTGTTCAGGGAGCTGAAGTGATTTATGTAACGCTGGGTGTTTGTTCTCTGCTGCCAGTTTAAGGGGAAAAAAAAGAAAAAGAAGTGCAGCAAGCTTCTTTGAGCACCAGCTGAGGAACAAAGGACTGTGTGGGCAGACAGATTATTCCCTAGCGCAGGGGGCTGAACTCCATTCGGTCCTGTGCCTACCTGCCAGCCTCGAGTGCCGGGTTCTGGAGTCCTGCTGTAACTGCAGGTGACCTTGAGGAGCCCAGAGCTGTGCACTGAATTCATTTCTGCATGGCTTGTGTAGCTTTCTGCCCTGCTTTAGGTACGAGAGGGATCGTCTGCGCTTTGGGCTGTGAAGATTTGCAATTCACCTTCACGTCCAGCTCCCTTGTTTGTGGAGCGTTTTCCCTGTGTTCAGTTGAATATTCATCCAGGATGGGTTTCTCTGACTCCCTGAAGTCTGGTGGCTCCCAGTACTTGCACATTCAAGCCGCTGACTCTGATTGCATGTGACACGCTGTTAGTTTAAGTCTGCATGTAGATGTGAGCTTGGTTGACAACACCTTTGTGCTTTACCCAGTCTGAGACACTGACGGGCTCTCTGCAGAAGTCCAGACTCATTATTTCAAACCCACCCCCCTGCAAGGACAGGATAAAATCCTCTCTTTAAGCCCAACACTTCAGAGCGTTTGAGCAGGCCACATGCTGGGAGGATGCTGATGCAGGTGGGATGCAAACCTGCTGCCTGGTGAAGTGGTGCCCTGCTGAGTCCCAGTGCAGGGAGTTAAGGATCCCTGGTTCCCCTCCCCATACCAGGGGGCAGCAGGACAAAGTGTTTGTCCCTTTCTGCCTGACCTGTCCAACTTCTTGATTGAGTTTTCTTGTGTTAGCAGTCAAATCCCAGCTTTGAGTTCTCTGGGAAGAATGCTGAGCTTCATGTAATACCACCTCACCATGCTCAGTCTTCAGATATTTTTTAACAGAGTAGAGGCTGAAACCCTTGGCTGTGAGTTTGTGAATGACAGGAAGTGTGGCTTTGCCCATGGGAAAGCTTTTCCTCCAAATATCAAGGGGTGTCTGCGCGTGTCACCTGTTCCACTCTCATATATTATACAGCAATATTTGGTGTCTGGAAGAGCTCTGCTACAGAAGTTACTCTTAGCATTTTGCCTGTGAATTCTTAAATAAAAAGGCACAGATCAGAGTGGAGCTGTGCTGTCAGCAGGTGCTTGCTGGGTTCCTGGAAAAATCCTTTTTCTCCTGTCTTGTCTTGTCTCGTTTTGTCTTGTCTTCCTGCTCATTTCCATCTCAGCATCCCTCAGGCAGGTGGTCTGGAGCTGGGCTCCCCCTCAGACAGAGCACTGCCAAATGCACCTGCCTAGCCATACTACTTTTAAATAATTTAATCTGTTAAATCACTTTTGTAGCTGCCTGTTGATTCAGGAGTGGGAGGGGATTTGTAGCTCGTTGATTTTAGAGTTTGGGGATCTGGGGCTGGTGTTAATCATTGCAGTAACATCCCGTGGACTTCACTTGGGAACCTGGGGGAGAGGAGGACGGGCCGGGTGTCCAGAGGGAACGTGGGCAGGAGGGAGGTGGCCTGGCTGCAGGGCTGCTCCACCCTGTCCTCAGTCCCCTGTCGGTGTTCCTGCCCCAGGCAAGTCGGAGGTGGAGCGCTGGTCCGACATGTACACGGTGACCAGCCAGCTCCTGCTGAAGGTGGGCCGGGAGGACGACGGCGTCCCTGTCATCTGCCTGGTGGATCACCCTGCTGTCAAAGACCTGCAGACACAGCGCTACCTGGAAGTTATGTGTGAGTAGCAGAACCTTTAATTCTCTTAACATAGAAAATTGCGTGCTTGGGAGTTCAGGAACCATTGCCTACGTGTTGAAATTCCAACGTCGATGAGGATTATATCCTGTTACGTACAAATCATAATCACAATGTCAGGTAACACTTCATGGGGGAAGCCATGACTTTCCCAGCCCTCTGTGATACCATAAATACTTACCTTTGTTCTCTGATGGAATAACTCTGTACATAGAATTTGCATCAAAGGTTTCTGGCTGGGCTTTTTAATTGTCAGGACAGATTAAATCTGAATATTTTTCTTCTAGCAACCTACTTACCTCTGAAAAGTGCTTCTCTACTCCCCTTTCAAAGCAACTGGCCACTGTGGCAAGTTTACTGGCAAAAACTGGGTATTCTGCAAGAGAAACCCAGTGTTGTGCACTGTGAGCACACAGCAGCAACTGGATTTGTACATCAGAGCTCCATGGAGTCTGTAGTAGCAGCACTGATTGAAGCCAGCCTATTTCCTGTACTGCTCCTGACATGTTCATTGTTAATAATGCATCTCACTTCCCCTAGGAGCTGCTCCACTGTACATGACAGCAGCAAGCAGGTACCTGGAAATATCTGTGGTCCCAAATGCACCTGGTGGAAATTCTGGAGCTGTGTACATGTATCCCTATGTTCTGAAACATCTCCCAAAAGCAAAGTGGGATGGTCCCTACAGCCAGGACGTGTGCTCAGAAAACTGGGCCCTGAGAGAATTCAAAGTCCTCGTTTTTGTAGGGCCCCTTCAACTACATCACACTGAAAGGAGGAGAGGAAGTTTTGTATTCATTTATTTCATCTGCTTCATTGTGTAGTTTCATTATGAACATCTTGGTTACAATTCTCGTATCTCCAAAACTAGCGGGAAGTAATGTTCCTGTAATGAGGAAAACAGGAGTGATCAGATACTGCCTAAATTGACAGATATGAGATTTCTTGTGACTGTGCTAATGTGTAATTCATTTATGCAAACTTAATGTCCATTAACATTTCTTGTAGAGCTCCATTAGCTTTAATAATACATTAGCACCTTTGTGAGGCTTGATCAAATACTTAACGGGGAAGAGCAAAAAATGCCATCTACCCTGTTGTGTGAGGGGATTGGAACTCTCTGGGTTGAAAGGGCATTGGACAACCTTGAGGCCTCCTTTCAGAAGTCTCTCTGGAATCCTGGTGATTTGGTGGAATAGCAGAGGGCCACATTTGGGGGGTAAAAAAGCTAACTTTTTTTCTCTTCTTCCTCCAATAAATCCATTCACCTTGGCCACTTTGGTTTGCAGCCTTAGGGGTTGCCCAGGCAATGAGGGCAGAGCACCCCTAAATCACAGTTCTTTGTTCAGCTCCTGCACTGGAGGCTCTGCTGCATCCTGTGCACAGGTTCCTGCCCTTATTGCTGATTTTTGTGTCTCCTTGGGCTGTTCCAGAGCTGTTTGTGGGAATGAGGCACGGAGCCTCCTCGGGAGGGAATGGGGATGAGCAGGAGAACGAGTTCAGACTGATTTGCTTTTATGTTCTGAATTAAACTCGGAGCTTGTTAAAAGTAATTATGTTCCAATGTGGGGACTTGACCCCGTTAGCCCAGTCTGTTCCTGGAGTGGGCAGCAGATGGGCAGAGAGGAGCCCCAGCCCAAGAACTTGTCCTGCCTTGTGACCTTGTGGCTCCAGGACTCGATGGGCTGGAGCATGGCCAGACACCTGCATTTCATACCTGCTGCAGGGCTTTAGCTTAAAGAAAAGGCAGTTTCAGAGCAAACTCTTACCCTTGAGCTTCTCTGTCTGACCATGATGATTTGTTGGCCAGTGGGAGAGCGTGGGAAGGAGCCAGAGCCTCTTGTCGTCGCACACAGGCGTCTCCACCAGTGCTCCCATGGAGCTCGGCCCTGGGGGAGCTGGGGCTCCTGCACTGACACCTTCTCTGTTGATTTTAGATGTGGAATGTGCAGCAGAGGATGCTTCTCCAGCTCCTGTCCATGCCTGCCACTGTCCATGGCGTGTCTTTGCAGGCACCTAGCTCCCTCTCTGCTGCAGTGACACTCAGAATTCCTTGCTCATCCCCTGTGGATGTGGCTGCCTTCCCTGCAGCAGGTCAGTTACCTGGGCTGCGTGTTCCTCTCCCTGCTCTGACATCCTCTCCCCACAAATCCTGCCCACTCCCCTCAGGGGCGCAGCGGATCCGCCCCTTCAGAACAGCAGCAGGGCACAAGAAAATGTTTTTCTCAGCAGATGTCGTATTTCTCTGCACTTAATGTATCCAACTGGAGCATGAAATGTGTTGGGGAAGGACAGGAGGATGATGGATGGAGCCTGTTCAGATAATGAGGTATTTTTTGTCTGACTAAATTTCAGAATAGGGAGATATTTTTTCTGAGATGCATCTCAAAAATTGTGGGGTTTGTTTTCCAAGAAAAAAGCAGAAAACAACAATGCTGGGTGTTAACTTGCCCTACTCATGGAGTAAGCCATTTGTTGCATATCTGTCCCGGCACAGTGTGGCCCGTGGTGAAGTTTGAGTTGAATGCTTTCACGTGGGTGTAGGATGTGTTCCTGAAAAGAAATCTCTGCAAACAAGCACTGTAACGTGTGAAACCCTCCCCTCACACTCCTCAGAAGCAAAGCAGGGTTGCACCAAGAGTGCTGTGCACTCGCAGTGGCCACACCACTTCCGTGCCTGAGGAACATCCTCAGCCCTGCTGTGGCAGCCACAGTCCGTGGCACTGCCCTGGAACTGTCCCCAGGTCTGCTGCTCCTCCTGCGGCTGCCATCCGTCAGTGAGCGATGGGACACCAGTGCGTTGGGTGTAATTTTAGAAAGGAAATGAAGCAACAAAATGCATTAAAATATCATTAAGGAACTGAATGGAACCAGATATTCTGGGAGACGTGTGAGTTGAGCCCTTGTGGTGCGTTTGCTGCTCTCATTACGCGATACTGGAAGTGAGCGTCGGACTTTGGCCTTTTCTCTGGGCTGGATTTCTGGCCTTTTCTGAAGTTATAATTAACTGTGCATTCATTTTTGTAATATCTACCCGTGTACCTTTAAAGCCTGCCCCAGTGGAGCCTTGTTGCAGCCTCTGCTGTTGCGATAGCAGAACTTGTTGTGCCCAATTATGTTTAAAATCGGGCACATACGTTTGCTGCCGCATCTCCAGTAATCCTTACATTTCCGTCCAGTACAAATATTAATTGCATAGTTTGCAGTGAAGTTATTAACATCAATGTAATTTATCATCTGGAGATGGCTAAAAGCGAATAAATGAGTTGTTTTGTTCAGCGAGGTGTTGACCCCTTCAGAAACTTTGATTTAAAGCTATTTTTCTTCTTTTAGTGAATATGAAAAGCAGCACAATCAGCCGAGTGTTCAGTTATTTGATTTTCTGGGGCATTAGCCACTCTTGTTTGTGACATTTCCCAGTTGGGTGCTCGTTTGTGAGCTCATTAATAAGGTTTTCTCGGAGGAATGTTGTTGGGAGCACGGAGCTTGCGGGGCAGCCGGGGCTCTGCCATTTGCAGGCATTAAGCAGCAGAGTGTGCTTAAATATTAAAAGAGAAGTGTTTATCCCCAAAATGCCTGTCGGGCGCTGGCATTCCTTTTCCCACAACAAGCAGAATGATTAAATTGCTTTTGTTAAGGGTGAATTTTGCAGAGTCGTGTTTGGGGTTGACAGGCTCTTCCAGACAAGCTGTGATCTGCCAGTCCTGCTCATTGCTTATTTTAGACACGAGATCTATTTATTGAATAGATTTCTGTATTTTGGCTGAAAATCAGCAGTGCAGCCTCTCGTCCTTGTCAGAGGTGAGGAGCAGGCAGGGGATTGCCAGGCTGGGCTGGCTCTGATGCAGAGTGCATTCCTGATGAGCGGCCCCACTGGATTTTGGAATAAAGGTGGCTGTTGTTTACACCTGAGGATCGGTGTTAACTTTGCTGACTTCTTTTAATATTGAAAAACACTTTTTTCCTGCTCTTCCCTGAGTGAGATCAGAGACTCCCACAAGTCAGTTTTTTGAGCAGCTCTCTTGGGCACAGAAGAGGGCCGAGATGAGGAGCTGGATGAAGCAATGCCCACCTGAAGGGAGACGTGTAAAGCGTTATCTGGGAAGTGCTGAGGCTGGGTTTACCTGCAGTGGGCAGGAACACGGCTTGGCCTGCAGATCCCGCTCCCAGGGATGCCATCTGGCATCAGGTTTGCCAGGAGGTGCGTCAGCAATTCATGCAGGGATCAGAAAATGGATTTTAAACTTAGACCTGGCACCTCCTTGCCTGGCAGAGGCCAGAGCCTGCTCAGCTGAATCTCTGGCAGAGTCCATGTTGCCGGCTTCTCTGTTGGCTGGGGTCCGGCGCTGCCAAAACCACCCAGTGCTGGTTTCCCAAGACGTGGGAAGAAGCCCTTTGGCTGTTTGCAGCCCCAGCAGGCAGCGTGCCCTCTGGGGAGGGTGGGCTGGGTTGTTGCCGAGGGTGCTCGGCGAGGGTCCCGCGGCCGAGCCCCTGGAGCATCGCGGCAGCCTGGGCACACCGGGAGCTGTCCTCGCCAAATCTGCCTGCCACGGGCTGTGGGGCAGGGAGCTCGCCTGCCTGCCAGATCGTGGGCTGGCCTGATGAAAGGAAACGGGTGGAAATAACAGGCTTAGGCTTTTGTAAGGCCCCGAACTCGGTGTAATGTTTTATCTCGGCTGATTAATGACATCTAAGCATTATCGATGAAGTGCATGTTTAAATGGATTAAGAAATCACTAACTGGCAGATCTCAAAGGATAGTCATTAGGGAGTAATCAGCAGTGCTGGTATTTTTAGAGGGAACGCAGGGGCCTGGGTGCTTGGCCTGATGCTGTTCAGTTGAAGCATTTGAAGTTCTTAAAAAGTCGCTGTTAATAATCTTTGCTGATGGCACAAAAATGGGGCGAGCAGCTAAAAAAGGAAGAACTGGGACAAATGCAGAATAACTGGAGTGGTTTGGTAAGTTCCCAAGCACACAGCTTGAGAGCTGTGAAAGTCAATGGGTGCAAGCTTCAGTGGCCTGTGGCATGCTGAGGGGAGGTGAGGGTTTTGGGGTCCGTGGTCCCTCTGGGGGCTGCAGCCCCCAGCAGACCCCGGTGCACGGGCACACACCGTGCCTGTTGTGAGAGAAATCTCATCAAATGCAGAATGGCTTTGTAATAAGTTTTTCAAATTGGCTGCTGCTACAGTGTAACCTTTAGATGACTGGTATTTAACCTTGTATATCACTCTGAGCTTTTGAATGAATTTAGCTTAATAAAGGTGCCTTATTAAATTACGAGGCTGTTTTTTTAAGCTGCTGGAAAGAGGCGTAGTAGGAAATAGCTGTGGGTTGTTGGTCTAATTGGATGCCATGGAGCACGCAGGGCCTCGGGTGCACAGATGCAAGTGTTTATTTTGATGTAACAATCCGCTGGTGTGATGTTATGAAATTCCAAGCTGAGGATTTCAGGGTACTGGAATGCACTTGGCTGTGAAAACTGCCACTTCTTGCCTCGTGTCCCATGTTAGCATGCGAGGTGGTCATCACCCCGCGTTACAGAGCCACGGACATCGCTGCTGGCACGTGTCCCTTGTGACAGGGCGGTGGCAAACGGCTGGAGCAGGCCTTGGAGCCGTCAGTGCTCTGTCTCTGTTTAGCAGTGTGCACTGCTAAATGTCACAGGAGCCGGGCTCGGGGTCCCACGGCGCTCGGCATTTCACAGACCTGCGCTCCGAGTCCATAATCTGCAGGAAATACACTGACTTGGTGTGAGGCAGGCTGTGAGCACTGGAAGTAGGATTTAAGATTGTCTGAAGGCACGTCCTTAAACAAAGGGAAAAAGACACCGCTGGCCCTCCAGATTCTTGAGTGAAATTTTTTTTGTGTGCCGTGATTAATGCCAGCCAGTTCTCTGGAGTGTCCAGCCACCCCTCTGAATCCTTCAGGCTGGAGTACATTTTCCTAAGTGCCCTCTGTAATTCCCAGCATGCTGACAAGTCCTTTGCTGTGGTAACTCCCTTGGGAAGCTCTTGGCTTCAGCAGTGCCGGCACATGTGCTGATAAACCCAAGTTCCTGTTGCAGGTGACACCTCGAAAGTGCCTGGATGGCAATGGGCAGTGCCTGTGCCCACCTCACTGCCATCGAGGGTTTAATGAAGCCCGTGGGGCTGGAAAGGGGCAGTGGAAGGGCTCACCCAGCTCGGTGGGAGCTCGTGGAGTTGGCAGTTTGTTCTCAGTACAGTGAGCCTGGGTGTCTTCCTCCTGATTTCCATAAGTAATTGTCATCAGTAAACAGCTCATTAGAAACACTAAACTCACCTAATGGAAAGGGGATGCAGCGGGAGAGGCAAACAGCAAAAGGAGGTGTTTCAGTCCCCCTGTGCAGTGAACTGGGCTGAAAGGCTTCCTGCTCCTTCCACAGCACGGGTATAAACACCATCCATGCTCCTGGCACGGGGTGGTGGTGCTGCCCCAAGCACACCAGAAGGGGGGAGCAGGCTGTGGGGTGGCGATGGTGGCCGGGCGTGGGGAGCGCAGTGCCGAGGGTGTGCCGGGTGGCACCGGGGTGAACTTGTCCTCCCGTGCTCCTTGGGCAGAGCTGTTGCCACTCCAGCGCTGGAGTGCATTTCCAGGCCCACCGAAGCTGCCCCATTCCCTGTGGGGTTGGGACTTGTCCCCTCAGCCAGTGACACCCCAAAGCACTGCCATCCCACAGGGCTGCCACCGCCCCAGCCCACAAGGACACCCCGGTTCCAGAGCTGCAGGAAGCATCTGTAACAGGGATTAGCTGATGAAATGTTGTGGTAGAGTCATCTTGGGAGAGGATTTACTTGTGTTGCTTATTCCATTACTGAAAATTATGAGAGTTTAAATTGGTTAAATCCTGACACGCAGGTTTTTTTTCCTAATCTCTATTATTCCATAGGAGGCATGTTAATGAGTTAAACACAGTTAATAAAATGCAGCCAGCCAATATTTTGGGTAGCAGTTACTCTCAAAGGAAATAGAAACATTTAAATGGTTTCAACCTTTATGCATACTGATTTTTTTTCATTCCTTTGTTCCTTACAGTTGAGTAAATTCCTGAAAAATATCTATGGCTTAATGGCACTTGTAGCCTTGAATTGATTTCCTGCGCTGATAATGTTTTAGCTACAGCTCAGATTGCGTTTTTAATCTCTGTTTCAGTCATGGGAGGTAATGAATTTTTTAATTGTGGACTCTAGGTTTGTGGTTCGGCTCTTTTTTTCCTGCAGGGTCTTACTAAAGTGTTTTTGAGTTGGCTCCCTAACTATCCACGCTTTAATTCTCTGTTTATTGTAGGATTTAGAGGAGCTTCGTCTGGACGAAATGCAGCCTCCTGTTGTTTACACAGAGGCAGCAGTGGCTGTGGCTTTGTGTCTCTAACGAGCATCTCTTGTCCAGCCCAGCGTGTTCACACCCATGGACTGCGGGGGTTGTGGTGCAGGAATCGCTGACACACCACAAACCCTTCCACTCCGGGCACCGCACATCTCTCCAGCTTCCCCTCAGCGTGAAGACAAACGAGTTCCTTTTAGCTGGAGTGAGCTCCGGGATGAGCTGTGCAGCCAGGCCCTTCCCGGGCAGCGCGGGGCTCGCGGTGCCGCCGGCTCTGCTCCCGCTGCCGGCACCGAGCGGGCGAGGGGAGCGCGGCCTGGGGCTCACAGAGCCGTGTTTTGTGTCCTGCAGATAAGCCTCAAGTGCGGGTTTCTCAGAATTACCCCTTGCAAGGCCTGACGAGAGAAGGGGAGCCGCTGGAGCTGACGTGCACAGCCTTTGGAAAGCCACAGTAAGTTGGACCCTTCCCAGGGGTGGCGCAGGGTGGCCGGCGCTGGCGGGACGGCGCGTGGCCGCTGTTGCTGTTGCCGTTCTCTGCTACGAAGACAATGTCCCAGGGTGAAGGAGAGAGATGCTTCCTGCACCCAAGCATCTGCTGACCACTGAAGACATCTGGTTTGATTTGCATTTGTTTCTGTGGACCTAATGGCCAAGGGATTTCCACTGGGAGAGCTCCTAGGAGAGCTCTTCCTGGCCACCGTGCAGCAGCCTTCGGGTGCAGAGGGGAAGGGCTCCCAACTGGACACCTCTTCCCCCAGGAAATGGCTTGGGTAGCCTTAATCTGCAATTAATCTTGGGTTTGGTTAGTCTGCAAAAGCAAGGTCAGGGGCTGCAGTTGTGGCCCCAGGAGGTGCTGGTGCGTGGACACCAGCCCGGCACTGAGCCCCTGGGGAAGTGGGATGGATCCCCAGGTAAGGCAGTCCGTCCTCCTGCTGGTACTGTGTGATGGTTTTCCTGCCCCATGGTGCCCCGTGTGGTTTTCATAGAATACCAGTTTTATTCTCTCTCCTCTTCTTGCCAAGCCCTTGAGGCTTTTTTAGGCAGTTGGAGAAATTTATGCATCAGGAAAATCCTGGCGAGGGAGGGTAGATTTTCTCACACTTTCATTGCTGTTCTAATTTAAGTTTTGTCGGCTTTTTTTTTTTCCAAAATACTTTCTCTTCCACTTGGATTTATGGCTGTCAAGTATTTACTATCCTTCTTTATTTTCATCATGTCCATAAGACTTGTGCAAACATCCCCGAGATCTGTCAGTGCCTCCTTGGCAGTGTGCCCAGAGCTGGGGCGTGGGGAGCTGGACCCCGGCCAGCTCAGCATTGTGGGCAGGGCAGGCACCCAGCACTGAGGAGGCTCAGGCTGTCCCCATCCTCTCTGGTAGCCTACGTCCCCTTCCACAGTATTTTCTTGATTCCCATAGTACTTGCTTGATTCCACTTCCCAGTTTGTTCTGTTTGGCACGAGGCCAACCCTTCCCTGTGCATCAGAGGCTGGCACGTCCCTGCTGAATTCCGTTTAGTAGCTATTCCCTGCTCAGAGCCTGCCAAGCCCCTTTGCATTCCTGCTCCCCTGGTACCTGCAGTGCCTCCCATTTGCTATCAACTGGGAATCTAATGAACAGGCTTCTCTACATTTTTTCCTTGCAGGCTATGAGTAAGACATTCCCATGTTAAATAGGACAGACACATCTCCCTGGCAGCTTGCCGCTGCGCGTTGCGTGGTGCTGGTGATGTGCTGGGAATTGGCTTCTCTAGGTCACTTCACCTGGGTCTCTGGAGCTAAGAAAATACACAGTAAAACCATGAGCTGGGTTTGGCTCCATCTTTTTAAGACAAAGAGGTTTCATGAAATCTTTTACAGAGGTTTTAGGTGAAGAGGGAGGTTTCTCCAGTTAAGCGAAGTAATTTCTCTGCAAAATTTGGCAACATAAATATTGGGGGAAGGAAGCTCAGAGGGAAAAAGACCAGAGAGGAGAAATTTCTATTTGGTATTGATACAGATATTTTGTTAGATTAGACATAACCCCCTAAAACTATGACAGAAGTGGGAAGATGCTGAAATGGTCACTTGTGGGGCATCCAGGGACACGCTTCTCTGAGCAGTGGCTGCTGTGTCCTGTACCACCTGGGAAACCTGGGGACTCTACAGCACAAAGAGCCCTTTAAAAACTGTAGCCAGGAGCATTCAAACCCTTCCCACCCATACTGAAGTTAAACTGCATTTGGGCTCTCTCAGGAGGTTCTGCTGCCTGCACCGCAGCTCGTGTGCCGATGCCGTGGCCGCGAGGGACAGAACACCAAGCCCGTGTCCAAAACCAGTCAGCCAGTGCCCAGCTGAGTTGGCTTGATGCTGGATCCATCCAGTAGCATGGCTGGGATGTTGAAGCATCAGGAGCTTCTGCGTCGTGTCTGTCATGTACTGTTTGGACCCAGGGAAAAGCCTGAGCCGTGGGGTAGCTCTGGCAACATGAAGTCCCACTTGGCAGCCTTGGAGCCAGGCAGGCTGAGAAATGCTGTGCTGCAGGAGACTCCCCTTTAAGAGGAGTTGAGTGGCTTGAAGGATGCTGGCATTTTCTTGCTGAGAAAGAGCTGATCTGTCCCCTCACTGCTGCTCAAAGACATAATAATAATAGATGCTAAACACCCCCACAAACTCAAAAGACTCCCCCAAAGCCCTTCAGCACTTCCAATCTTTACCAGCTCTAACAAACCAAGCCATTTCATTCCCTGAATGATGCAGACCCCCTGCCCACGTGGGTTCTATCAGTGTGGGGTGCAGGAAGGGGCTGCCAAGCAGGCTGGGGGACAGGAGAAAGGCTGGAACACCCTCAGTGCACAGCACAGCCCCTGCTGAGGTCACCAGGCCCCTGGCAGCTTGTGGAAGGGTTCAAACTTGACAAAACCTTACTTGTTCTGCTGTTCAGCTCTGCCCTCAGAGCACCCCGTGGATGAACACTGAGTCTGTAGCCTCAGAGCTTTCAGGTTTGCTGAGTAAGCGAATGATTAACCACTAATGAACTTTCTTCCTGCTTGCATTAGTGTTTTCAGAAAATTTAAGCTCTGGATACAGTTTCCTGTTGGGTTAAAATAAATTTAAATTGAGGAAGCCCGACAGCATCTGGGCTTGAGTAGTGCAAAAAAAGTATGTGTTGTTTCTTTACAGTTTTTCTTGGTTTGGGCTTTCTGTCTGTGGATGAACTTTTGAAGATGCCATCTTGACCATAGGAAAATAGTAATGTGACTGTTTCTTTTTCTCCCTCCTCTGTAGGCCTACGGACATGAGGTGGTTAAGAGTAGATGATGAGATGCCTCAACACGTTGTAGTGTCTGGTTCAAACCTTCTCATTAGTAACCTAAACAAAACAGATAATGGTACATACCGCTGTGAGGCTTCCAACGCGGTGGGGAAATCACATGCGGATTACATGCTGTTTGTATACGGTACGTGAGAAAAACCACCCTTCTTCTAGACTCCTTTACACGTGATTGCAACGTGCCCTGCTCGGAAAGCTGTGACACAACTTAACGTTTGCTCAATGCCAGATTTGCAGGCAGCTCCTGACGGCCCGGCCCTGCGCTGGGCTGGGGTAGGGGCTGGGAAAGCACTGGGGTGCTGCTGGGGCTCTGGGTGTGTGCATGGGGCACAGAGCCCAGCCCGGCTCTGGGGAGCTCCCACTCCCACCTTCAGCTGCCAGGTGAAGCCTAAGGAAAAGCCAGAGCAGGGGCATGGGGAGAACTGTGCAGTTCTCCTTGGACTTCTCAGCGATTCCTTGTCCTTCTGGTAACGCCTCCTCCAGTGGCCTGAACAAGGGTCCGAGGGGTTCTGAGCCTTTCACTAGCAAGTTGATCAGCCAGCAGCCCCAGATAATTACAAACCAGTAAATGAACTGGAGGAATGAGATGCCTTCAGCCTGTCTGTGTGGCTGGGCAGGCACTAAAACATGCCTCAGCATCTTTTAAAGCTCTGTTAAGTACCTGCTTTAATTCTTCATTTCCTCTGCCTTACTTTGGCATTGCTGTAAACCTCATGCTCCGGCCATGAGGTTTTGCATGGAATGGAGATTGAGGAGGCACTTGCAGAGCAGTCCCACAGTTTAATGATGAGCTGTTCCTTGGGCTGCCTATTTAAACTTTCTCTGTTAAGGGCGGTTGTGTGTGGCTGGGCTGAGTTCCTGGTGGGTCTTGGTCATTCCGACCTGAACGATGCAGTGGTTCCACTCAGATGGGACAGAAACTTGGTTTGAAGTTTGTTCCATGCAGCAGCCACCTGCAGCTCTGCAGTCTGAGCTCTGGTACTTTCTCTGATCCAGTCAAAGAATGGAGAACCTCCCATACCTCTCCAAATGGCACCTCTGCAGGGGTGATTTTAAGCCCAGTCTTAGAAACTCACCTAAAGACTCAAGGTAGCGACAGCTTTGAGCTTATACAAAACTCATGTACCCCATCATATAGGTAGTTTTTTTAGTGCCTCTCACTCCACAAGACTCCAGTTTACAAAATGAAGTCAGATAGGCATTTATGATTGGTCATTTGCATGCTCACAATGTAAAAAACCCACTTGTTTACATCAGTGTTGAAAGATACAACCAATGTTGCAGAGAGCAAAGCAGCTGGAATAGAGCACAGGCAGTTCCCCACGAGATGAAACCATGAAAGCTGCTGCCAGAAAGCAGCTGTGGGGCAGGTGTAGTTCTGTGCACCCATCCTGGGCCGAGGCAGGGCTGGGGGAACCTCCCCAGCATTGCTGACCTGAGGTTTAGAGCTCATGGGAAATCTCACATAATTACTCTGCATTTTGGATGTGAGCGAGAGTAGATAGTGCAGGACTTCCTTGGGGTTGCTTCCTCTGGGGATTAAATCCCCAGGAGCAGACCCAAGATAGCATTACTTGGAAGGAGATGCAGGTTCCCTGGGGATGGAGACCTGTGGGTTCCAGCTTAGGTATCTGGCAGATGTGTTGCCCATGTAGAGGAAGGCTGCTCGTGGGCACAGAAGGGTTTTACACACCCCATCATTGCCAGTTCCTGCACGTTTGGGAGCATCCTGCTAGGCTCTTCCACTCTGGACAGCACAAGGCATCTATTAACCCTTGATTTAAGAGAGAGAAGTCCAGAGTGGGGAGGGAGTGGTTGGGCTGTGGCCGTCAGCTGAAGCCCTGTGGTGCAGAGCCTGAGAGGGGAGGCTCAGCACGGGGGTCTGACCCCACTCAGTGCTGGAGCACTCACACCTCTGGCCCGTGGCTTCTTTCCCCACCAGAAGCAGCCAATTCTCCAGCAGCCCCGGGGGTGTCCCTGCAGCCAGGTCTCTGTGGGCACGGCAGGGCTGTGGTGGCAGGCCGTGGTGGCAGGATGTGGTGGCAGGCCGTGGTGGCAGGATGTGGTGGCAGCCGTGGTGGCAGCCGTGGTGGCAGCCGTGGTGGCAGGATGTGGTGGCAGCCGTGGTGGCAGGATGTGGTGGCGGGATGTGGTGGCAGGCTGTGGTGGCAGGCCCTGGTGGCAGGATGTGGTGGCAGGATGTGGTGGCAGCCCCTGGTGGCAGGATGTGGTGGCAGCCGTGGTGGCAGGCTGTGGTGGCAGCCGTGGTGGCAGCCATGGTGGCAGGATGTGGTGGCAGCCCCTGGTGGCAGGATGTGGTGGCAGCCGTGGTGGCAGGCTGTGGTGGCAGCCGTGGTGGCAGCCATGGTGGCAGGATGTGGTGGCAGCCCCTGGTGGCAGGATGTGGTGGCAGCCGTGGTGGCAGGCTGTGGTGGCAGCCGTGGTGGCAGCCATGGTGGCAGGATGTGGTGGCAGCCCCTGGTGGCAGGATGTGGTGGCAGCCATGGTGGCAGGCTGTGGTGGCAGCCGTGGTGGCAGCCATGGTGGCAGGCCGTGGTGGCAGGATGTGCCTCGCTGTCCTGGCCGGGCCAGCTGCAGCTGCTGGCACTGCAGAGCTCCGCAGGCCACGCTGGGGTGGGAGCTGGGGGCTTCAGGCACGGAGCAGGCTCTGGCACAGCCCCCCAGAGGCAGCGTTCAGGCAGTCCCATGCCAAAGGGACATCTCTGCTTCAGGCAGCTGAGCTGTGCCCAACGCCTTCCCAGCTGCCCACGTGGATGGGGATGTATAATCACGTTGGCACACACTGGAAACATGCTCATTTCTAAAATTCATTTTATGCTTTTCCTGCCCATGGGCATGAGCAGATACATTTCTAGAAACTTCCAGCTCCATTAGCACTCCAGCTTTTTTTTTTTTTTTTTTTGCTTTTTTTGCTTTTATGGAGGAAGGGCCCACGGCACAGCCAGTCCCAGGCTGGTCAGTGTGAGTCTGGGGACCCTTCCCCAGTGCTGCTGTGCCTCAGCTGGGAGGGTCCCACTGCTCCCAGGGAGATGGGTGGGTCAGGAATGAGAGGGAAGCACAGGGGCTGAGGTCCTCGGGGTGTAGAGGAAGGACACTGACTGCTCATAGCACAGCCAACTGAGGTGATGTTCCTTAACCCTTGGGAAGCTGGATGGAATATAATAAAGGTGCAGTATATAATTAAACTTCAGATATCTTAATTAGGGGATCCAAGGGAGCTTGCTCAGAGATAAAAGAGTAGCAGATGTGTTAGTGAGGAACAGCTGATGTGCTACGGAGGAAACCTAAAATCAAAAGCCCATGAAAGGTTTCATGCTCTATTATTGCCAAATGAATCCGTAGTTCAAAGCCTTTCTGACTACTTAGCGCATTCAGTTTGATCATCTGGGCATTGATACATATTTTTTCTTTTGCATCTTCTCATGTCTACCTTCTCCTGCCCGATAGTTTTGATAAGGATGTGTCCTGTGTGTAACATCAATCCCGTGACAAGCAGCAGGGTTTGAATCTCAACAGGTCCAGTCCATCTGAGAAATGGTCACACGGAGAAACATCTCATTAACGATGCCCTGGTAGCAAAAACAAGAGTGTGCAACTGAAATTGTCAGAAAAATATTGACTTTTTTTTTAAATTAAAAGATCTTGGTGGAATTCCTCATACCTGGAAATTGACATTCAGCAATGATGTTGTCATTTCTCTGTATTCCTTACCACCTTTGAAGTAGTTCCTAACATCCTGCTGCCGTGTGTTTATAGATGAAGAGCAGTGAGGTTCAGGGCCCTGGGAAGACAGTGAGATCTGTTCATGTGCTGTTAATGTTCAGGCTGTGAAGCACAGCAGGGCCCCCCACACAGCCCTCCCACCTGGGTTTGCAAACGTGTCCATAGACAACACCGAAGCACCACTGTGTCTCTCCCTGTATGTGCAAACTGGTCTTTTTGTTGTGGAAAGTGTGCAGTTTATTTTCCTTATGCCTCTCCCATTCCATTTCTCTCTCTCATTGACTAATTTATGCTGGGTTTTATTTATTTTTTTTAGCATTGTAGAAGGCAGAAACAGGGGGGGAGAGGCTGGGGCCGGGTTCTCCAGCCACAGTAAGCGTGGGTGGAGGGCCTGGCCCCGCTGTCCCTGCATCTCTGGGCTCTCCCCCTGGGATTTAGCCAAGGAAAGGTCCCCAACCCCTGTGCTGCTTCTTAGCATCCTTGTTTTCCTCTGATCACAATTGACCGCTGTTGTGTTCTGCTTGTTTTTTTCTTAATTTGCTTTTTTATTATTTTCCTTTTTATATTTTATCCAGATCCCCCCACAACTATCCCTCCTCCCACAACAACCACCACCACTACCACCACCATCCCTACCACCATCACAGGTATGGTACCTTCATAACCATTGGAAATGTCCTGAATGTTTATTGTCTTTTGTGTATATAAGCAGAGCGTGAAGCCTGGGGAAAAACAACAAACCAATCACTTGCAGTATTTTTTTTCCCTCGAATGTGCCCCCCCACAGCACGAGCCCTAATCTGGCAGCTCAGCGTGTCAGACGGTCCTTGCCGTGGGTGTGGGTGTTCCTGAAACGTGGGAATTGTCATGGCAGGAAAAGTGATTAACTCAGTTACTGGTGGCCAACATTGGGTACTACAAATGCAGGATGCCAACAGCCTCAGAGCTCCCTTAGCACGGGGCAGTCATTCAGCCTCCATCCCGTCAGTATCAATTTCTGAGCAGTTATAGGAAGTTTGGACTTGGGCAGTTCAATTTGCCTGATGTGACTCAAGATGCTTTTTCTCATGCCGAGGTGTTGGTCTTTCTCTGTGATAAGCTGCTCCCTCACTCTCCCAGAAAAGGGAATTCCACCAGTCATTTTTATTGAGTGAATGCCATGCATAGGCCCCTTCTTGAGGAGCTGCCTTTCAGCTTGTGAGATTTTCTGTGTCTTGCGAGAAAAGATGAATAAAAACAACCAGCAAGATCATGACACCTCTCTCTGACACATCCTCATACCTCCTCACAGACCTGACTCATCAGGAAAACCCTTCTGATTTATTTGTAACCATTTGCATTGTCATTTCTCTGACCTTTCCTGTTCCAACCGCTGCTTTTGCTTTTGCTTGCTGCTTTTTGTGGTTGTTGTTTTTGGTTTTTTTTGAGGCAGAGGTGACAAACGGCAGGTGAGGATGGACCATTGAATAGCTAATGGCACAGCGTTTACTGTTGCCGTAAACCAACCCTTGTGTAAATGCCTTCACGTTTTATTTGCTTTTATGACGCTGCTCAGCTGACTCTCACCACCCTGCCCAGGGCATTTCGTGGCTTCTTTTCCTTCCGAGGTTTCTGCAGCCAGGGCAGGCGCGGACACGGGCGAAGCCTCTCCCCAGGGTGCCTTCACACGCCAGCGGCACCAGCGCCCGCAGCCCTCGCCGTGCTCTGCTTCCTCCCCGCAGGTGCTCACGGTAACCCCAGCTCCACACGCCCACCCCGGGCTGCCTGGGATGCTCTGCCGGGATCGCTCCCTTCCTCCGTGTTTCTCACTTCTAGACCTAACTCGCTTTCGTTTCAGAGGAGGTTTGAAGCTTTCTCAGAGCCTCCCTAAGAGCTGTTGGCAGAGAAGCTCGGCCGTGTGTCCCACTGGCTGTACCTGGACGTGCTCACAGGTTTCTTTGTTTGATGGTAATTGCTCGTGCTTTCAGTGAAGTTTGGAAGGCTGAAAGGAACGATGTGTCTTGATGCTTGGATAACCCCTTCAGTTAATCTTGGTGCCTGCAAACGTCAATGACTGTCCTTTTTCTGGGAACTGGGTTGTTACCAGCCTGTTGTTTTAGGGATTGCCCCAGCACTGCCTTCCAAAGCCGATGCTGTCCTTGCTTGTCCTCACCTGCTGGGCCATGTTCCACAGTAGTGGTTGGTTCTTCCCAATAAATAGCAGTTTGGTTGTTTGCTGTCCTGCTGCAACTGCTGTGGCTCGTCTGTGGATGCTCAGTAGTCTTTGGGCTTTCCTTCACCTAGTTTTCCAGGTTTTTTAATATTAAAAATAAGAATGGGAGGGAGGTGTTCTTGCAGTTGGAAATGGCCGTGTCATCAGCCTGCCAGAGGCCCCTTGGGGTAAGCAGCACGTGGCTGTCCAGTGTTGTTCTCTCACCTTTGTTTGCAGTGATGGAGGATCTCAGACTCTGGTGGCACAACCCAGTGGGTCTCCATTGCCTTCTTGATGCTTGTCTGTGTTGGCTTTGAACTGCTGAGGAGGCTGGAAAAGTAATGAAAGTGTGATACTGCTCCCTAATTCCAGCAGTTCCTGCTTGCCATTTGTCGGAAGAGGATTCGCTAATGCTGATAAGAGAAATTATTATTTTCTTCCCTGGCAATGAGTCTTCTTGACATGCTTCTTACCATCCCCTGCCCATGAGTTCAGTGTGCTTTTCCCACCCAGAGCAGCCGAGGCTTCTCCTCCCTCAGTTGTGCAGAGATGTGTGTGTTTGTCCTCTCCAGTCAGCGCTCGGGAGCATGGAGCCACACCAGCTGCGGCCCTTCAGTAGTTAAGAGACTTTGTGGCTGGAAAAAATTAGGTCAAATTAACATAATCTCTAGAATTACATAGCAGAGTAGTGTTGGAACACTTTTCAAAGCCTTGAGAGACACCTGATACCTTAATTCCCATCCTTACCCAAATGCTCCAGCGTTCTCCCATCTGACAGAGGAGAGGTGGGAGCCAGCGGGGTGTTCTCTGAGCTGCTGGCACTCCAGGCATCTGGAGCCAGCCCAGTGGAATCCAGTCCTTAGGATGAGGTGGGCTTGAAATCTGTTTTATTTTGCTTTTTGCCCCCTACTTTTAGTATAACCCTGACCTAGTTCCTGTCCGCTGGAACCATGGAGTAGCTCTGAAAAACAATTGTCTTGCTTTAATTGAATAAAACATGGGGAGAGCGGCTGCACTGAAGCGGTTTCTAGCAGGTGACCCTACAAAATTCTGCCCTTGGAGTTGTCCTTTTGATTTATTGGTTCAGGGAGTTTCTGGGGGAGCTCTTGGAAAGCTGACCTGATGCTTTCTCTAGCGAAGGACAAGCTGAGCAGTGGTGAAGTTTCCAGACACCATGACCTTTAGAGCTTTCCCTCTGTCACTTTAGTGTAGGTGCTTGAAAAGATTTCCTGCGTGACAGCTTGATCTTTTCCATGTATCCTCCAACAGCATTGATATTCCAGCCATCCTTTGGTGTTTCAGCCGTTATCTCTGCCGAGCCCTTTTTTATCAGTTAAATTGTCCTTGTGGCTTTCTTCATTAAGATGTACAATACGATACAGCAGAGCAAGCAGCATCATTTGAATTACCCTGGAGTCACTCCTTGAAGTGCTGGGCTTGGGCAGCTGTTGTTTCCTGGGAAATAAAGGTCCTTAATCACAGCCCAGCCCTCATCTCGGGGCACAGCACGGAGCGCTCGCCTCCTTTCCCGGCCTCCTGGCTGCCCCCACCTCCCAGGACCCACAGCATCATTCATTGGTGCACATCTGCATTTCCCACACTTCCTCCACAGGTGGAATGCACAGGTGTCTTGGCAGCAGTTTTGGTGAAGACCAGGGTGACACGGGCAGGTTGCTGGTGTCGGCAGCCCTGCAGCAGATGCTGCTGACTCTGCAAAGGCACTGCTCTCCATCCTTTGCATCAGCAGCAGCCTCGGGGTTCCCAGTGTCCTCCCTGGAATGCCCATTTAGAGCATATTTTAAGTCCCACTGATCCCTTGGAGTGGCAGGTGTGGGTGTGTGTGCATTTCAGGGGGCTGTAACATTGCAGGCAGTGGTTTTCACTTGACAACTCCCAGAGGTGCTCCAGCCCCCTCAGTGAATGTGTGTGGAAAGCACCAAGCCCATCCTGTGGAAAGAGCTCTGAGTTCCTTCCTGAGGCTCAGGATTTGTACAAGCAGGAGCAAGCTGTCTTTGGTTTGGAGGTGTGCAGGAGCCAGTGAGCTCCAAAGCAGGAGCTGAGAATTGATGCTGAGTTGGAATATCAGCTCTTGAGCAGGGGCAGATGGTGGTGGAACTCTCCTGTCACCCTCGGGGGCACGCACTGTCTCCTGAGAAGCACACCTTTTTACCATCACAGGTGCTTTAAAAATAATAGCACATGGAAATGTGAATTCTGTGAGCAAAAACAGCGTTGCAGGTTTTCAGAGCATTTCACGTGCCAAAAAACTTCCTCAAAACAAGAAAAATTATTTTATCCTCAGTAGGAGTTTGTCCTTTCCTAATGACAGCGGGTGGTGTGAAAAGCTGCAGTTGCAGGGGGTTTATTCCAGCAGTAATCCCAGTGGCTGGTGGGCAGGAAGAATGCAGTCCCAGTCATCCTCTGCTCAGATTTCCTTACAGGGGTTTGTGGGAGACGAAGAGGCAGCGTGGGGATGAGTAAAGCTCTGCACCCTGGCAGGACCACGACGTCAGCTCAGGAGTGGCCACTTCTGCTGCAGGTGCTGACACGGAGTTCAATGGAAAAACACCTTTGGTCCCCAGTCAGCTCAGAGTGGTCAGCCTCAGCTGTCTGGACTCTCTTAGTGTCTCTGGCTTTTCCAGGCATGTGGAGATGCCCACGCTGCCCGTGGGAGATGGCCATGTCAGCATCAGGGCTCCCAGTTTGCTCGCAGCGTTCCCAGTTTGCTGTCGACTTGTGACATGTTCAGGTGCTTGATGCCACTGTGCAGGGACGCAGCCCAGGGATTTGTTCCCCCAAATTATTTATTATTTAACTTTTGCTTTCTGTTGAAGGTTCTGCCTGTCCCTGGTAAAATGTCAAGTTAATTTAAAGATGATTCTGTGACTTTCTGACATTTTCATCCAGGATGTGTCTGCATTAAAGGGGCTAAAGGCAGACCTGACAGGCCTGGGACAGGAAATAAAATGAAATAAAATCCAATCTTTCAGTCCCATGTCCAGCCAGTAGTAGGCAGGACCTTTCATACGTGGCCTTACCTTTGGTGACACAGCATAAGCTGTGCACAAACCCTTGTCTCGCTGAGCAGAAGCGTGGGGTGTGTGCAAGCTTGGGCTTGAAATCAAACCCAGATCCTCCCAAATCTGTATGGAGAAACATGCAAAAGCGTGGCTAATTTCAGATTGTTTTTTCTTTTGGTCACACACAACATCCATACAGATTGTGATGATTTTTGTGAAACATCTGGTCCACCAATCAAGCTGTCCCCAGGGCCCATTGCAGCACGCCTGGACCGGGGCGCTCGGCACCAACCCGGAGCGCTGCACGGAGCAGATCAGGGGCTTTGGAACGCAGAGGAGATCTCCATCCGTCCTTGGAGGAGCATGTGGTGAGGGAGAGGATGGCTGGGATGAGGGGGAGGATGGCTGTGCCACCACGCTCTGGTGTTGGAGCCCCATCGCCCTCAGCTCTCCCGTTGCAGTGGGATGTGACATCTGTGCCGGTGTCCCACGGAGGTTTGACCCAGGGGAATGCCAGGAAGGGTTTTGTAGGCCTTTTCGTCAGCCCCAAGGACCTGAGGCAAAGCAGGGACCCGTTTGCAGTGCTGCATGCTGTTCCCTCGGGCTGCTGCGAAGGCAGCAACGTGCAGGAATTCACACTCACCCCGGTCAGTGCGTGTGAAGTAGTCTGGAAAATCGGGAAGAATAAGAGCTCCACGCGTCAGGGATCAGATTGGCTTTTGGTTTCAGTTCAGAAAGCAATTTAAAAAGCAATATATTGAATGGGTATCTATACTTGCTAAAGCCTCTTTAGATTTCAAAGGCAGCAGCGTGTTTTGCCGTTACTTTGTGGATGTGCTGCTGTAATTCTGTGTGTGCTCCTCAGCCCCAGCACCGAGTACCTCTGCGAGGCTGCAGCATTCAACCGGGGGAGTTTAATTTTGCTGCTGGGGTTTTAATATTCCTCCATCGTGCTTGTTCTGTGTGAGGCTGTGGACTAATTATGGCCGAGTTTAAAGGGCCTGGTCTGTCACACTCTGCAAACAGTTTGAAGTTGGAGAGAATCCATTTGAGGAAACGAGGAGGCTCAGCAGTGGAGCTCGTAACCCTGAGAAGTGTTGCCCAGCTGCCTCCATGCAGTAATTTTATAAATATGTGTGTGTATATGTGTGTGTGCCCTTGTGTAGCTGCCTAATGAGGTGGTGAGTGCCTAGAGCTTGGGTGTCATCTGAGTTGTCTTAGCTGGCAGATATTTATTTTTTACGGCCAGTGCTACACAGAAATCCTGAAAAAGTGAAATTTGCAGCTTTGTAGAGGCCAATAGTTGCTCCCTTGTGTACCTTCTGTAACTATAAACCAGGCCTCTGAGAAGCTTTTGTACATGAAGATTTTGGAAGGCCTTGGCATTGTTCTGCTTTTCCTGAACAGCATGTTTAGTTCTCTTCCTGATTGGCATTGGAAAGAGAAGCCTTGATATTAAGACATAAAATCCCACATTGACTTGAGCCTGCTTGGTTATGTGATTTCTGCATCCTCTTGGCTTTGCTGCACCTGGTAAACCAGCCCATTCTTCATCACCAGCTTTCCATTTTAAATGATAGCTATCAGCCTTGGGTGATGGTGCAGCTGTTCTGCATGTTGATGGCTTGGGACCAGAACAGTGCTTTTATGTGACAGCAGAGCCTTTCCTTGGCTTTGGTCAACGTTAGTTAAGTCAGGAGTGTATCAAAGACTTCTTGTTGGTCAGCATTTGAGGAGAAGAGATGATTTGTGTTGTAGGACATGAGGCAGAAGGCTGATCTGTGCTTGATTGGAGTGCTGTGTGCCTGCTCTGACATGAAGTGTGGCTGTTCTTGGAAGCAAAGCAGAAGCTGGTGGCCCATACCCAGGATTCTGGAAAGCACCTTCCAAGTTAGCCAGTCCAGCCTAAAGTTAGGGCTGTGTGAGCAGCAGCCTTGCAGGGCTGGGACGTCCATCCCGGGTGAGGAGTGGCAGTGGGGGCTGGGACACGCAGGGATTTACAGGAATGCACTGACTTGCCACCAAAGCACCAGTGACCATTTTCTGTCCTTTGCCACGTGGTGATGTGACACACGCCGGGGTCAGCACGTCCATGTCTTCACCACGGGGTCATTCCCTCCGGAACACTGGTGTGTCCAGTCCTTCTTCCCAAAGAAGACTGGGACTGAACAGGACTCCCTGAAAGCTCACTCTAAACTTTAACCGGTCTGTGTTTCCTATTGCAACCATCCAAACCATTTGCTAATCATAACTTTGTCATTCCAGCTGCAGCCAACATGTTGTTTGACGTGGATATTTGTTCGCACTTACAACCGCTTGAGAACTTTATTTTGTGTAACCTGTCGGTCTCTGTCCCCGGACGGGGAAGCGAGATGCACTGTCCAGTTTGCACTGTTTCTTGACTAATAATCTCTTCCAGCACATCAATACAAGTTTGCTTCCAGCAGATTTTCTATTTAGTGTAAAAGCTGACATAACTTTTTTTATTTCAGGAAGACAGTAAATTGAGACTATTTATAGATGCCAAGATGCTATCTCAGGAATTAATACTCAGTTTTAAATATCCCTTCTAAACAATGGCTTTCCCCCCACCTCCACCACCATTTCCTTTCCACCATTTGCTTGGTTAAAACAAATGGGGGTTGCTACCCAAAACCAAAGCAAAGCCCTGCTCTTGGTCTCCTCGTGGCTTTGGAAGGTTTCCCTTGTAGCCCCCAGAGCTCTCACGGGAGAACAAGCGCTGGCCTCCTTGAGGGTGACTTAGATTTGGTTGCCAAGATGAGAACAGCCTATGTTGGCAGTGGAAACAGGCTAATGACGGCTTGATAATCTGATATGCAAATCTTGGTGCAGTTTGTTAAACTGTGCAGGGTTTATTTGTTTTGCTTCCATAATTAAAGCATGTAGACCTTGTATCTGTAAGTATTGTGTATTCCTTGTATGATTCTTGTCTTTGCTGCTGCTTCAGGAATTCAGCCCTGGGCTGTCCTCAGCTAAATTGCCAAGAAACAGGTCCTCCTTTTTCCACTGCTGCCTCTGCCCAGGCAGGGGCCCGTCCCCGGGTTGTCTGCCAGCATGTCACCGAGGGGAGACGCCGCTGTGAATTGTCTGTCGTGGCTGCAAAACCCAAGCTCCGGGTGCAGCGCTGCCCCGCGCTCGCTGCGCCGTTACTCACTCAGACACTGCCTCCTCCAGCCAGGCAGGGCTGGGCCTGGGCTGGGCCCTTGGCTCCGGGGCTTTATTTCAGTGACACGTTCCGAGGAGCCAGCCCGCTCCAGACACTGACCCCTGCCATGGAATACCTGCCTCCGGATGGAAAGTGAACGGCCTCCAGCAACTAAATAAGCCATAAATTTGGCTCGTGTGGTTACATTTGGTGCAGACCTATTGGTGTGGAGGAAATAACTCAGAAAAAGCCTTCAGATTTGGGTCAGTCTTTTAAAACTGCCTGTTGCAAACACCTGGAAGAGACAAAGCATCTCTCCATTGGCAAGGCAGTGCCCCCCAAGAAATTTCCAGTGGGATGTAGTCCATATGGAGTAGAGTCAGCTTCAGACTAACCAGCAAAAAACCATCCAGGATATTTTAACTACCCATAGCTGTTCAACCAGGTACCTGCTGCAGCAGAGGGACTGGTAATGTTTGTCCACAGTTGCCAGTTCTAGAACATATTTTACGCTGAAAAGAATGGTTCATCATGGAGGTGGTGGCTGGGAAGCTGGAGGAGAGGCAGGAGCAGACCGTTCCCTACCCACGGGTGCTCTGATGAGGCAGTGTTTGAGTGTGTAACAGCCACGTGCCGAGCCTCAGCTCCTCATCCTGCTCTGGAGCTTCTGTTTTGTCCCTGCCAACCAAAGCGTTGGTGTCAGTGTTCTCTCCTGTCTCCTGTTCCCCTGACTTTGCAACCACCAGTAATGGTTCTGGCAAGGACCTGGAAAAAGAGAAAAATTTACTGTTTTCCTCAGGCTCATAGCTTTTGAACTGGAGGCATGTCTTCTAAACAGTGCAACTCACTTCAAATGCTTTTTGCCTTTCATTTTATTATTGCTTGTCACGCAATGTTCTTTGAAAGCTTGCTCATATATTATCTGTTCCATTTTTTCCATTTTCCCTTTTTTTGCATGCTGTTCCTCCTGTTTCTTCCCTTCCTCCAATCCTCTGTTCCCGTGTGTAGACACAACGGCGACGACAGAACCAGCAGTTCACGGTTGGTACCACATTCCTGTTTATCTTATTTCTCAGCGCTGCTGAGTGGCAAGACAAGCCTGGGAAGGGGAAGCCAAAAAGGGAACTGGAGTCTTCAAGGGAAAACTGTATTTCAGGTGGACTCATCTCATAAATACAACATGGGTTCTAAGGCTGGAAAGTCTGTCTGCTCTTGTCATTTCTGCTGTGAGCTCCCCAGCTGATCGTCCTGGTGCCAGGCAAGCACAAGCCCCATGGAAGTGGTGTCCAGGTCCAAGCAATGCCAAGTGGTTCTCCACCCATTGACTGAGAGAGTCACTTCACACATGAAAAAGAATAGATCTATTAAAAAAAAAAAAAATTAAAGATTTTTGAGCCTTTTTCTTGCATTTTGAGTTGGTTTCTAAGACAGGGCATCAAGTGGGTCTGCTGGCACAGGGCAGCCCTGGGGGTTCTGGGACGCTCGGCAGAGGAGCGCTCGCCTCCGGGGTCGGCAGGGAAGTTTGCGTTATTACACTGCAGAAGGAGATGGGGAAAACAAATAGCAACACTTTCCTCTCAGCATAGCAGTCTAGCAAAGTAACCCTTCTCGTCTGCTCGAGGCAGTCTAGCTAACAGCTTGACAGCTTCCTGAGCTTCCTGCCTTCCCCAGCAAGCCTACGTACGCGCTGCAGGCTGGAAGTTGAGCATCCCGTTTTTTTGGCACAAGCTTACTTTTCAGCTGAAGAACTGAAACCTCTGACAATTTTTAATTACAGCTAATTCATGTTGGACTTTGCTGTTCTAGTTTCTTTGAACTCTGATAAATTGGGTTTTTTACTGACAGAAATACCTAGCACAGAGCACCCCGTTCTCCTGCCTGCTCCCCTTGACATGTTGCTTGGGTGAGGTCAGAGACAGGACTGAGTGAAGCAATCATTCAGTAGCAAAGTGCCATGTCAACTTCTTTTCTCAAATAACATACCTACCTGGATGCATTTTCCCACTTGGCATAAGGATCAGAAATCTTCGGGCACACTTGTGTTTTGTCTGTGTGACAATCTCCCTGTGTGTGTTAAATGTCAAGAGCCAATGTTGCTGATTTTTGTAGCTGCCTGTTTGTGGCTAGATATTAATCCCTAAATTTGAAAAAGATCAGGTAGCCCTGATGATAGCACACCTCTCAACATCCTTTCTAGGTGTCTGCATCAGGAAGGGCTCAGTGTAGGCGTGTGTTAGGCTCTGCAGTGAGGACATGCTGGGCAGATGCTCTGTGGTGAGCCCTTGCCCCATTTTTTAAAGCCATTCCTGATGTCTTTCCTTCTTTTTCTTTGTTCTGAGGAAGCCATAAAAAGCCTGTTTTTAACTCAAGGACCTCCTCCTTCCATGGGGAGCATCGCTGCCAGGGAGGTGGCCAGCTGAAATGACAACCTATCCCAGTCAAACGAGCTGTCACAAACTTTCCTGCCTTAAAACCAGCCAGTTTGTTCTGAATTCCCCTGTGCTTGCCCTTGTGGGGTGCTTTTCCCATGAAGACTCTGGATTTCTTTCCAAGCTTGTGTTGCTGGAGTGTGTATGGAGTATACCAGGTGTTTCTGTATGTTGGCCATTTGTTCTTTCCGATGTCTGATGGGAGTGAGCATGTCTGTGAATGACTAGAAATGCATGGGCATGAATACAGCCAAATGGATTTTCTCCAAAAACGATTTAAAATGAATTGGGGGAAGAAAAAAGAAAATAAACAAAAAAACAAACAAACAAACAAAAAAAATTAAAAAAAGAGCTTGCTAGCAAAGAAAATGGAATGTAAGGCCAGTGTGGAGCCAGCACAATGCTTCAATCGGGGAAAGAGGGTTTTGAGTCATTGAAAGTTTTGGAGTGTATCCTAGAGGACTGGGGGGAAGGAGTCCTGTGTGTGTGTGCATGTCCCAGCAGTAGCCAAGGCCCTGCCATTCCCGTTTCCTCGCGGAATGGAGTTGACGGCAGCAATGCATGAGTGACCGAACGCACGAACGTTGTTAACTCTTTTGTTGAAAAATGAGAGCTTAACTGTGAATTTTCTGATGCACTTTCTCCTTTCTCTGCACTGTTCATTGCCAGAGCTCCAATAACAGCATGGTCATGGCCGGCAGGAAGGCTTGTGCTTCCGCTGCACCCCACGAAGCTGGGGTTTCCCAGCTTCAGCCCTCCTCCCTCTCGGTGTGCCCCGTGGGGTCAGGGTGCCCGTGGGGCTGGAATCCCAGGTCCCGCTCTTTGAGCTGGAATGCAGGCAGGACTCGGAGCTGGGAGTACCAGCCTGGAGTGTCTGCGCCACTCGCTCCGGGGAGAAAGCGCTTTTTCTGCCATGCCCTCTCCATTTTCCTCCCTGCCCCTCTCCCCACCCTAATCAACGTGCCAGCTTTTAATGTCCCTGTTTCCCCTCGGTGGCCAGAGAGCGTGGCCCTCATGAGGTGCTGGCCTTTGTGGAGCCCCTCAGGTGAGACACCCAGCTCACGTTTGCCCCCTACGCACCAGGACATCTCTAAGCAGCCATGACCTTGGACACACTGACCTTGTGTCCAGTTTTCTCCAAATTCTGCCCTTACCCTGTTGTAAGCAGAGAGCTTTAAATGCTCAGAGGGATTCCCCAGGATGTGAGCGCTGCCCACACAGGGCATTGTGCTTCAGGCCCTGTCCGTCCATCTGTCTGCCCAGCAATGGGGGGCTCAGGGCTGCTCCCCACTCCTCTGGCAAGGCAAGAACCAGGCAATGCTGCCTCGGCACAAGCAGAATTTCTGCTGATTCTCATGGAAAGGTAGGGTTTTGAGCCATTTGAAAAAGTCTCCTCTGAAGCTGGCAGAGCAGGAAGCCTGGAGTGAAGGTTAAAAAAAACGAAAACACCCCAATCACAAATGAAGAGTGATAAGAAAATACTTGGCCCATTTAGCAGCAGGTAAATTATTTTACAGGCTGGAAATTCTTCCCTGAAGGCCCGTCTGGGTTTTTAATTGTGGCCTTAGCAGGTTTGGTACAAGAATAGGTAGCACTATTGTGTTACGCCCTTGTTCCTTTTTCTGATAGCGCTCAGTCCCTGAAAATGAGTCTTGCTTGGCTGAAGCCAAAGCCTGGCCCCACCAGAGCGCCAACCACTCGTACACCTCGCCAGGTGCCACGGAAAAGGCCTCGGAGCTTTCTGCACTGCCATCACCAAGCAGCTCTGCCAGTCCAACTGCCTCCTTCCCTCTTGGAAATGCCCTACTTAAAAGCACAGCTAATAGTAAATCCGTTCCTCAAGATAAGTTACAGCTCCCGTCCTTGGGGCGGCTGAATAAAACATCACAGCGCTGTCTGCGGGGCTGCGCCGCGCCGCATGAAACGGAATCCCTAATTGCTTATTTAGAGCCTGAGATGGCAGAGAAATGGCCTTTTCCTTCAAACTGAATGTAGCCTGGGAGCCCCCAGAAACCTAAATATAGTCGGGGTGCCTGGTCCTCGTGTGGGCACCTGGTTGAGCTGCAGGATGCGCTCACCGGCTCTGCCTGCCGAGGATTTATCATTTCCAGGGAAATGGAGCAGAGTGAAAAGTTCCCTTTCATTTCTCTGACAGGAGTAGTGGCAGACTTTGAGTTCATCCCCTTAGAAGTGAAAAGAAGGGGCTTTAGTAGCTGGTATGAAAGTTTAATGAGAAAAATCAAGAAGTAATTTACCACCTATTTAAATGCCTCACAACAGGTTCTAACACCAGCCGGTGGCATTTATGAGTGTCCCAAGTGCAGAGAGAAACAGAATTGTGGAATTGTTGCAAATTTTATTCTGAAAAGGATTTTTTTTTTTTTTTTGCTTCATAAAAAATGCAACATTGCCCTTTTTCATCAGTAGAAAATGTAGTTCCTTTAAAGGGAACTCTCTACAGAAGCAATTTTGGAGAGAGAAAAGTTGAAGGGCTCCTCTGCCAAGTGCAGTTTTGCATGGCCAATGGTTCTGTGAGTCAACTGTTGTATTTACAGATCACTTATAGAAAAAAGGCTCCTGAAAATCTGAAAAGGGATCCCTGAAACCCAACAGTGGCACACAAGCAAATTTCCTGCTATTAATCTAAATGGCTTCCCACTTCAGGAGGTAATTCCAATGTAGCTTCCTGGTGATTAGATGTATTTAAAAACCAGCCACTGAAAATGAGTTTCATTTTTAAGGAGCAGTGTATGTATATAAATATACATATTGCTGCTCTGCAGTTGGGCCAAGTCTGCACATTGACCATCCTGCACTCACAGCTTGGCTGTTTAACAGACAGCTCTGGTAGCAGTCCATGAGCTGACAATCCCAGGTTCCCCAGTGCCCAGGGGTGCAGGATCTCTTCACAGGAATTTTTTTTTCCTTGCTTATGCGTTTGCTTTTAGTGGCCAGCAGCAAGAGTGAGTCCTGGAAGTCGCAGCCCACAGGGTAACACTGCCCCAGCCCACATTTCAGTAGGTCTGGGTCCCCTCCTGGCACTGGTTTGCCCTGTCACTGGAGCTGAGATGACCACCCCTGGGGACGCTCTGCCTGCAGACCCCAGCACTTCCTCAGACTCCCAGACCAAGCAGCACTAATGCCCTCCCAGACAGCCCTGGCTGGCTGTGGTGGCCACAACCATGTGCCTCCCTGATTGCTTTATAGCTTTGAGGACAGATGCTTTTCCCATAAATCCATCACATTTGGGCAAATGAAAAACAGCCGGTTCGTCCAATAGTTTGGCAGAGGACACAGCCTGCAAACAGGCCATGACATGCACTGTGCAATATTCATATTTTATCGTGGATAAATGTCCAGACTTGTCATCACGACCAAAATTAATTGGATTGGGTGCAAAATTGGAGGCAAGTTTTCCATTGCTCTCTGTGTGCAGGACTGAAATCAGCCTGGACTAAATTGGGGAGTTTTTCCCTGAGGGCCGAAAGGCAGAGTCTGGGGGCTCTGCATGCTGTTATGAGTGGTCTCAATGCCACGTTTCGTGTGCCAACAGTGTAGAGCGAGGAGCGTTTCTGTCTGGAATAAAGGCCACGATTGCACTGGTGTCACACGATGGCTCTGCCCGCACTGGCAGACGGTGGCAAGTGACTGACGCATTCTCTTCTTCCCCCCCAAGAAATTAATCCTCAGTTCTTAAGTGTGTTGTTTTTTGTCGCTTGAGAAACGCAGAGAAAAACGAGTCTGTTTTTACTTGTAAGGCTTTACTCAGTTGCCCAATTCGGCCGAGGAGCTGGACTATGGGGATCTCTCAGGTAAGGGCTAGTCCGTAGGTAACCCGCTGCTCTCCTTCGCTAGACACTGGTTCCACTCTGATTTCTGCATCTTGCCCATGTTGCATTGTGCAGTCGCTGTGGCGCAGCCATTCCCCCCCACGCCCTCGCAGCTTGGAAGTGCACTCCTTTCTGTTGGGGTTCTCCTCCCTTTTTTTTTTCCTTTTTTTTTTCTGGTTTTGGCACCCATTTCTGTGTGGCATCCTCGGACATGGGGCAGGAGGTGCAGGGCACCATTGTGGTTCCCTCCTGGCTGGGATTTTTTGAACGCTGATTTGGAGACTGGTTGAGTTGAATCTTTGTTTGTAAAACACTTCACTCGGCCGTGTTCTGGGAAACCCCCCTTAAAACAGGTGGCCAGCACTAACCCTTGGCTGCCTGGGGATTCCTCATCATACCAACATCAGACTGAGGGTAAAAAGAAGGTGTTTGTTTCATCAGTGAGGCCAAACCAAGTAAATGGTGCAAGCCTCTTTTTAGCCACACTGGACTGAAAGGGGCATAAATGCATCCTCATGGCTGGTCCTTGCCAATTAGTGCTGATGGAGATTAAAGCATAACAGCATCTTCAGTGGATGCAGTTGGGTGCATTCAGAGCAGAGCCAGTACCAGTGGTACAAACATAAATCTCTGTTCTTCATGTTTTCCTATAGAAATGCACCCATGGTTTTTTGCCCCCCTTGCAGAGCATCCCTGCAGACTCGTGGTACCTGCTGGGCTCTGTGGCTGCCTGTGGCTGCTCCAACACAGGGTGCACGGTCCTGGCCATGGGGCAGGAGCAGCCATTTGTCCCCCTGGGAAGAGCCCAGCCCAGGGGCATTGCAGTCCAGTGCTGTTCCTCTCAGGGGTTCAGCACAGAGAAAAAAAAATACCCCAAAAAACCCCCGAGTCCTCATCTTATTCCATCATATGGTTCCCTCTCACCTGATCAAATTGGGAACATCCCATCCCATAAGCCGCTACAGGTGTGCTTTGGCCAAGAGGCCAGAAATGATGGATTCATTCCAGGTCTCTTCTGACACTGAGCAATGCTAACAATTACTATTGCAGGCCCTGGACAGATCCCATAGGTAAGATGCACCAGGGCTCTGGTGAACATCCCTGAGTGGATGGGGAAAATTGTTTTGCTGTAGTAAGTTTTGTTACTTTTTAAAATCCTATTTTTTAAGGAAAAATAGACTTTTTGGTGAAGGAAGAGAAGAACCTGAAAAAAATCCTCAAAGGAATTGCCCAGAATGGGTGTTTGCTCCCCAGGCTGTGCTGCCCAGAGAGGCTCACACCTTTCCCAGAGCACACAGCTCAGTGTAGTCCTTTTTCTGAGTCTGGAATGGAAGCCAAAATTTGCCCCACCTTTCTGGAATGCAGTGCAGGCAGAGCTGCTGCCCACAGTGAGCACTTACTGTGTGCTGCCAAACACCCTTTTTGGAGCATCTGGTTTGGCTGATTTTTTCGCTAGGAATTTCAAAATTTTGCTTGTTGCTCTTTAGGTTACTCCTGCCTGCCCAAAGGGTGATCATTCCTGGTCAGGTGTGGTCAGGATCATACTGGGTCAGGAATTGGGGAGGCACTGGAGAGAGCCCAGGCCCTTCTGTGCTGCGAACAGAGTGGCCTCTGCCCCGTGGCCCCTGGTCAGAATGTTGGGAAACTGAAACCAGGTGACGTTTTTGGCCCGGGGTCAGCGCGCTGGGGCTCTGGGGTGGGTGGTCCAGGTGGGTGCTGGAGTTGGGCTCTCCATCGGGAGCAGCAGGAACGGGCGCTGGGAGCCCTGGGCAGCACCCCGAGGGATGCAGTGCCCACCCCACGGGGGCCGTGGCGTGGCGGGCGTGGGCGCTGTGCCGCGATTGCTCAGTGTGCTGTTCCTTCCAGGTACATCTGTCCCGCCCACAGCTCCAGCCGAGGCTCTGCCGACTGTGCAATTAAGTAATGCATCCCTTGCCTTCCGCCCAGGTAGCCGAGTCCGGAGCCGTCCTCGCTCCTCCCGGCCAGCTCTGTGTGTCCGTGCCTCTCGCAATCCTCCTCTTGTTCCTCACCCCCTGAGCCCTTGGGGTACGGAGAGGGCTGGCCTGGCACCTCTGGGTTCCCTACTGCAGTCCGGCAGGCAGGGTTCCTGCAGCACCGGCAGTGGCGAGGGCAGACCCCGGCGTGTGTGTCTGTGTGTCTGTGTGCGCTGTGCACACCCGTGCATGCAGCTGCACACATGCAGACATGCAGACACTGCCCCGGGCTCCCGGCACGGCGCTCCGGGGTGTGTGTCTGTGTGTCTGTGTGCGCTGTGCACGCCCGTGCATGCAGCTGCACACATGCAGACATGCAGACACTGCCCCGGGCTCCCGGCACGGCGCTCCAGGGACCTGCCCCGGCACTCCCCGAGCTCTCGGGGCTCTGCCGCAGAGCGTCGGCACCTCCTGTAACACAGGGAGCGGTTCCCTGAGCAAAGCCCGTCGGCACCTTTGCACAGGGGTGCTGGTGGATCGGTGGCCGCCGGCTGCAGGCAGGGCTCCCTTCTGCAGAGAGGAGTCTGGGGAAGCAGCCGTGCGGCTCTGGGCGCTGCCAGGGTGAGCACATTCAGTCAGACCAAGCGCGTTGTTTTTTATGAAGCGATCTTGAAATGGGTCGCTGAAGGGGAGCTTATTGATTGAAGAAGGATGAACTCCTCAAATTTCTCTGGTTTAAATTAGACCGAATTCAATTACGATACGACAGGCAGGTTAACGCTGCTCTTTAACAGCCCCTCAATAAATTCGAGGAGGGGTAGCCTGCTCCACGCCACGCTGTGGGAATGAATAACATTATTGCTCATCCTGTCATAGACAGGCAGTGATTTCTGTCCTCCCATGTCGTGGCTAAGAGGTTTATAGTGTTCATGGAGTAACGGCTGCCTGTTCTTCCACCAGCACCCCCTGCCAAGTCCAGCCTCTAGTGCTGCTTCATCATTTCAAAAACTTTATTCCACAAAAGAATTGACCCCAGGCTCAGTTGGGAGTGCAATCCTCATGTACCTACCTCCAGGGAAAAGGAATAATTGGCTTACCAGGTTTTCAGGAGTGCTCAAGTGACTTAAGGCCATTAAGCACCCAAATCATGACCTGTGGGTTCTTCAGGCATACTGATGTGATAATCATTTAATAAACTGAACTGTAACCAGATTTAGAAGAGATCACTTGTTTAGGAATTCTTCAGAGGCGTTGGCATAGGTTTCCTTTTTCCTGCCGTGATGCAGATGTTACCTGCACATCTGGGAAGCTCAGGAGCTGTCCGTGGGGTCGGTGTGTATAAACTTGTTCCTGCCCACAAGTTCAGCCCACACCGTCCAATGTCAGGAGCTTGACATTAATTTTCACACAGAAAGAAGGTAAATTTTTGTGCAAGTGCAGCAATGAATCCCAATATGCCAAAATTAATATCTAAACTACATTTTCATAAAAATATCTCTCTGTTGTCTGCTTTTACAGCAGAAATGTGCACAGAGGAAGGTCAGGGCTGTCTAGAGGTACCCCAAAGCGTTGCAGTTGAGCTACAGAATGTGAAGCTGGAGGGAGGTGAGGAGGAAGGCCAGGCGGCAGGAGCACCACACAGCAGGATGGAAACCTGGGCTTTCCCACGTCACAGCAGGACAGGCTGCTGCACACCTCTGGCACTGAGCCGAGGGAGAGCCGTAATCGCTGGAGAGTGCTGGAGCAGGCAGGGAAGGAGCAGTTTGCAGCAGCAGCGGTGTCAGGAGCGGTGCCAGCGGCGGGGGAGAGGCGGCGCCGGCTCGTCCCGGCTGCAGGAGGCCGCTGGAAGGAGCCGCTGCCTGCGGGCGCTCGGGGATGCTCCTGTGAGCACAGGGCTCCTGTGAGCACAGGGCTCCCCTCACCAAGGTGAGCCCAAAGCCGCCGCTTCGAGCCTCGCGGGAGCCGCTGCTGAGAGCGTGGGGAGCACTGAAGGTAAACCTGAGGGGGTTTCACCCAAACACGTCTGAAGCTGTTAGTGTGAGTAGAAAGGAGATTTAAAATACAGGCAGCCAGGTCCAACCCAGTCTTGCTTTTAGTCTCGAGATGCTGCTGCTGACAAAAAGAGTGGAGTAGTCTATATTTAAAGCCTCATTAAAATGGAATTGAGTGGGACCTTTTCATTGAGTAGTTGGGAGCAGAAGTCTTCCCTCTGCTAAACCTCAGTGTAAGTGCTGACACACTGTCCGAGTGCTGCTCTTACCATCAACAACATTTTTCTTGAGAGCCCACAGAAAGCTGGTTCTAGCACTTATATTGGCAGAAATGTTAGAAACCTGGAGATCATTAATACATTATTTAAGAGTCCCCCAAAGCCCCCATAGCTGAGAACCTGCAGGTGTGAATCGCAGATGATGATTATCAGTGCTTAGATGGACAACGCCCAGCTCAGCATCTGCTCCGTACTGCTCCTGACCTTTAGAATTAGTTCCTTAGTTCTGTGATGAGTAGGAACCAGTCCCAAACCCTGTTATCTCCTGTCTGTGTGCTGTTTGCTGAGCCGCACTTTTTGTTTAAAGGAAAACTTCAAGGTTGCCATTCCGGCAGTGTAGTCGCTATTTTGTTGATTACACAAGCAGTTGCTAAAAATAATCAGCAAAACTAAATTTCAAGCTAGACAAGTCTCTTCCTGGCCACCCTAGAAGAGGCTCTGGAGCACTCCTGTTGCTGTACTGTGATCTGCACCACGGGCAGACGGGCCCAGTACTGCACACCCTGGCATCCCCTGTTGTGGGGCACAGCCATGCCAATCCCTTGGGGGAGCAGCACGGCACTTGGAAAGACAAATTGATTTTTTTCCTGGATGAGTTCAGCTCTGGCAAGTGGATTGTACCATTACCACTGCAGTTTTCCTTTAAGGTGCTTTGGTGCCAAGCAAAGCATCGACCCAAAAACGGTTCAGCCAAGGTGCACCGTAGGTGCAGAGTAGCCCTGAGAGGACATGTTGGTGACAACATGCTGTGATGTCTGTTCCTTCCCTGCCTTTCCCTCCCTCCTTCTGCCCCGCCCACAAAAACTCATAAGCAAACCCAAAACAAAACCCTAATAGGAAAATTCCTGATGATTCGCTGGAGAGGCCAGGATCCAGCTTGCTCCAATATATATTAACATCCTAATGGGAAAGCTCTGCATGTATACATTTACTGCGCCCTGACAAGAGGGAATTAAATGTCAGAAGGATTTGTAGCATCTGTAATTGAATTGGTGCTGAGAAAAGCAAATCTTGAGGAAGAATAACATATTAGGATTAGCAAATAATGTGGCATTTTGTCAGTTCCTGCCATCTCGACTGTTCCCTCTTCAGCAATAAAGTTGTGATTTCTGGTTTAATCAGAGATAGGAGGCAGGAATAGCTTGGGTGAATTGGAGACAGCATTTAAAGCAGATTCCGGTTGTTAAGGTCAAGTCTCTTCTTGGCTTTGGGGAATTATTCCTTGTTCCATAGACCTGACACTTTGTTAATTACCAAAGAAATAGCGAGGGACAGGATGTGGAAGGGCTGTTCCTGTGCTGGTGGCACACAGACAGGTTTGCTGGGAGCAGTGCCGGAATTGCTGGCTGTGGATTTGGGCTTTGCCGTGCCGGCAGGCAGAGCTCTTGGTGCTGGAGCGTTGGTGGGGTTTGATGAGGTGCTGGAGGCAAGGAGAGGAGATGCTGCAGGAGGAATGTTTTAGGCCGTATGTAAGCCTGAAGATTTATTTAGCCACGTGTATAACAGCGTGAACTTTGGGCTGGCACCTCGCAGGGATCTTCCTGAAGAGGAGCAATTGAGAAAAATGCACATCTCAGCACAGGAACTCAGGCTTAACAAACTCTGCTGAGCAAACCTGGCAAGGCTTTAGGCCAAAGTCCCTTCTCAGGGGAACCCTCTCTCCCTGCTCTTGGCACGATGGCAGTCAGAGGGAAGACGTGAGGGATGTGTCAGGCAGGAGGCTCTGGCACAGCCCCGTCTCCGCGGCAGTGGGTCGGTGGGACAGTGTGGAGGCTGCCGCCGCCAGCACGAGCACACAGCTTCATCCTTCCAGAACCTTAATTTATGATGATGAAGAAAAAATGCCTCTTGATGCAAAATCCTGCTGGAAGCACATTACAGAGCCATAACTCAGCGTGTTTATGCCCCTCAGCTGTTCCAGATGTCAACAAGGCACTCATCTGCCCAGGCTGGGATGCTGCTGGCTGCTCCGAATGCAACTGAGTGGAACTGGGCACAAAGTTCCTAAAAAAATAAGAAAAAAACAGAGTGAAGCATGCCTAAAGCAGCTGCTGCAGCAGAGGAGCCAGTTTAGTTGCTTTGCAGAGAGCAGGTTCACAGAGACCAGAGGAGCCGAGAAGGAGCAGCAGTGGGAAGGCTGTGTGGGACTGGGAGCTGCCAGGATGCCCGCTGTGACTGTGTTTCCCCAGCTGCCACCCTGGGCAAGCAGCAGATCTGCCTGGGCACGGGATCAGCTCAGCACCCCAGGAGTGTCCGTGGGCACCTTTCCCTCAGCACGCAGGGATGTTCAGCCGCTCGCCACAGAGCAGATGCTGGGAAGTGATCACAGCATGGTCTGTTCCCACTGGAGATGAGACAGAAGGCCTCCCTTTGCTGTGCTTTTGGATTCCTTGGCACACTGTCACCACTGTGCCGTGGCTTGGGGTTCAGGGATGTGACAGTGAAGGCCTTTGGTTTGCAGGGGAATAATCTTTTTTGGCTGCAGTTTTTACCTTACCAGCCAAGCTGCTGGAAGCGTCTCTGCAGTGTCGCTCACCATGCCCCAGCTCATCCCAGCATCTCCGTGCCCACACTGGGGCTCCTGCTCTTAGAGGTCACTCAAATGGGGCTTTTTTTTCTTAAATTGTTTTAATTAAAAGGCACTTTATGGTGCTCTTGGTCCCAAGTTATTTACTTGGGTCCCTCAGTCCTTAATCTTGGAGCAGAATTGGAAATATCGATAGAAAGCATAAATCCCAGCTGCTGCTCGAAAGCTTTGTATCAGGTCTCGGCTCAAAAGAGCCCCATTACCTTTAGCTGTCACAGATCTGTACGCTTGATCGATAAACTTCAAATATTATTAGAGGTGGAGGCTTCAGAGATTTGCTCTGTTCTTTGGAGGGAGACGGAGATAAATCTTTCTTAAAAATTGACTTGCATTTGCTCTCTCAGTCGTCCTGGCAAAACGCATTTCTCCGAGGTGTCCAGGCAGGCGCAGGCAGGGCAGATTTATGGGCCATGTGCTTCTTGTAGTGAAAGATTTAAATGGTAAATCCTTCACATATGACTTCACAAATCATGTAAAGTTAAAAGATTTTTACCGTTTCTGTTGCTGCTGTGCTTAAATTGTAAGGTATGGCCAGTAAATCATTTTAATAGAGGTGTCGCGCTTGACTCGCTAAAAAAAAGAGACAATGGTTTAGCTTCTATTCCAAAATGTTAATGTATTAATCAGCGGGAGAATAATTGTTTTTTACTGCATTATAAATCTCAGTTGCCATTAGGATTGCAGCGAGGGTTGATGTAGCTGCGTTCTTAAATTAAAATTGTTTACACTGCTATACATTCATTTTACATGGCCATAGCTCATCCGGGGTTCATTCCGGAGCTGTTCCTCCACCACATCAGTCATCCCTCTCCCAGGTGACGGCATCCCGAGGGAGAGGCGCCTCTGAAAGGAAACTAATTGTGTGGTGAGGAGTTAAATAAACACAGTAAAGCAGTCGGAGGCACTGTACAGTTACTGCTTACTGTCGGTCTCGGGTGTTAGCTTTCAGGTCAGGAGTGCTGTGTCCCTGTGGGTTGCATTGAACAGTAAAGGTGGGGGTTCATGGTGGAACCCAGTTCAGTTGGGGCAGAGGATGGTTGTAAACACATTTTCCATGCTGGGTGGGTTGGGTTTTGGCCAAGGAGTGTTTTGGGAAATTGAAATGTTTTCAAAAGGGCACTCGTTAATGACGTTTCTCAGAGCTAACAATGAATATTCCCGTATTGTATTGCTCTTCTCCGTGCCCCATCCACCAGGAAGGCTGAGATTTGGGGAGCACTATAGGGAAATTTCCCAAAATAGGTCCCCACCAACGACTCCGTGTGTCCTTCCTCCCCTCTCCCAGCTGTCTCCCACGTGCGTAGTCGTAGTGCTGCTGCTTTTAGCGGAAAACGCCTCGCCAGTCGAGCCGCCAGATCAGTTCGGCTCCGGACACAGCTCCTCTGCCCGAACTCATCTGTCTAGTTAGCTCCGTGCTTCACCCCTGCTGCTCTGGAGAGCCTGAGGGCAGCTCTTCCCATCCTGAGAGCAGCTGCAGCCAGAGCCTGCCGAGAGCATCGTAAGAAGTCCCCAATTCTTATTCCTCTTCTGATCTCAACAGATTCCCGCGCAGGTGAGGAGGGGGCCATACGGAGCGTGGACCATGCCGTGGTTGGTGGCGTCGTGGCCGTCGTCGTCTTTGCCATGCTTTGCCTGCTCATCATTTTAGGGCGATATTTTGCCAGACATAAAGGTAAGACAGAGACCAAAGCTGGAGGATGAAAGGCCAGGCACGTGTGTCCCCTCAGTCGTGGTGTTGTCATGTCTGATGCGATAGACCCCCCGGTTTCTCTCCCAGTGGCACTTCTGTTTCCTTTGTGGATCGCTCCCTCGGCACCACACCAAGACCCCCAAAGCGTCACGCAGCCTCCACTTCCCTTGCAGGTACATACTTCACTCACGAAGCCAAAGGAGCAGATGATGCGGCCGACGCAGACACAGCCATCATCAACGCAGAGGGGGGACAAAACAACTCTGAGGAAAAGAAAGAGTACTTCATCTAGAGCAGCCTTGGTTCCCATGAGGTGTCCAACCGTGGACGGTTACTACTGGCCCTGTCTAAACGCTACAAAGACAGTGATCTTGAAAGTTGCAACCAGCTTGTGTCTTTTTTTTTTAAGGAAAAAAAAGCAAATGGGTGGAGAGCGGTGAGGCCGGGATGGTCTGGGATTCGCTGTGTAAAAATATTCCTCGTAAAGTACACTCTGCTGTTCGACACCTCAGTTCGTTTGGGTTTTCTTTTTTTGGCCAAGTCCAGCTTGGATTTAGTTTAGTGAAGTCATTTGCAGAAGATTCTGTGCCTTGTTTAATTTCTGTTCGTTCGGGTCGGGGGGAGGCTGGGAAGAAGAGGGGCTTCTGTGCGTTAGTTCCCTTCGGGTTTCTGTGGCTCTTCGTTTCCCCTTTCCTGTCTCTGGAGTTGCCAGCTGGGACCCCGTGGAGTAGGTGCATTTCTCTGAAGGTGTTTCCCCTTTTTTCTCTTCACCGGTTTCCGTTCAGAACTCGAGCTCATCGGAGGAGAACCAGCACATTTTAGATGCGTAGTTTGCAGTTCAGTGTGCCCGTGTCCCGTTCCCCTGTTGCCGTCAGGGCTCAGATAACACCCCCGAGCCCCCTTTTGTGGCTGTTTCAGGTGCTCTCGATGGTGGCGGCTGGGAAATGGGCTGGAGCTCGGCAGAGGCGCTGCTCGGCCGTGGGGATGCAGGAGCAGGGTCCTTGCTGGGCAGGCAGAGCCCTCCTGGGTGTGGGGCTTCTCCTCATCCTCTCCCCGCTTGGCAGCCACAGGGGCAACAGGTAAAGCCCCTCTGGCACATGAGCCCAGACCTGGAGAGTGGCTGGATGAACAAAACTGCCTTTTTTTCCTACCTGCTGAGTAACACGCGGGAATTCGTGTTGAAACGAGCGTGCTAATGACCACTAAAGCCATAGGTGCACAGGAGGCTCTGGCTCAATCAGAATTGTAAGCGACAGGTAGCAAACCGCAGCGGGAAGACGGTATAAAGTTATATATGCTGACTTTTTTTTGGTGAGTAATCATGGATTTCGAGCGATACTTTTTTATTGAGTTTATGTGGCAAATGTATCTGATTTATTTAAGGAAAGCATTAATCTTGGTGTCAGGTTTGGGGATTTTTTTAGGGGTTTGGGGGGGGCCATTTTTGTGTGTTTGTTTTTTAATTGCTGTTTTTTGGCAGAACCATTGCAGTGTGGGATTCCTTTGGGAACGGGGCGGCCGGGCGCAGCGAGCGGGCCCGTTCCCCAGCAGTTTTCCGTCTTTCCCTTCTTCACGAGCAGAGCCTCGTGAAGGAAAAACAGCCTTTTCTCCGAGCAGCTTTTGTCGAGCGCAGCTCCTTTCTGAGCCCTCAGCACCATTGCCAAACGCCATCGCGGTGAGAAGCAGCCAGGTGGGAGCCGGGGGCTGGTGGCCCGGCGGCGGCACGGGACGGGCATCCTGGCCCTGAGCAGCCCATGTTTGTTTGGAAGTGTACCGTAGTGCAGTGTTACCGATGTAACTTTGACTTACAATGTTGACATGTCTCAGGTTCATGTGTTTGATTGGTGTTTTCCGTCTCAGGTAGATTGCAAAATTTCGGCCCCACGCATTGGAAAAATAATTTAAAAAAAAAACCCACATAAAAACAGGAGAAAAAACAGGAAATTATTAATTTTAGTTGTATATCGGTTTATGTATTTTTTCTTCAGTATACAGTGCACTGTTGAAATGTATTGTTGAGTATTACTTTGTACAGCTTTAGATCATTAGGACTTTGAAGCGTGAAGAAAGAACAACCTTGTTTAAAGGAGGATCACAAATGAAGAATGCGGAACTGATGATAAACAACCTTGTTCTTTATTTACCCGGCCTTTTTTATTTTTTCCCCTTAGGCCAGTTCTGTTTTAAGGTGTCCATGGAAGATGTTACAGTGTAAGAAAATACATATCCATCTGTTCCCATTCACATTTTGTATTGGTTCATGTATCCCATTTTTACAAAGGAAAAGAAGTACTATAAAATATCTGTCTTCTTAATAAAAAAAAGTTAATGTTACGAAACTAGATCTTGTTTTGCGCTCTTTATCCCGGCTGTCAGAGAGTCCACTACTGGAGCTCCACCAGCGACATGGGCAGGAGGAGCTGGGGCCAAGCAGGTCACACCCAGCGCTGCCTAGGACAAAAGCAGTTAAACCTGATGTAGTGAACCTGCATATAATATACAGCAGGTTTCATAAGTTTCTTGTTTACAATTACTAAATTACTTTCTTTTAGGAGTAATGCCTTAGGAGCCCTTTAGGAGAAAATTGACCTGACACTGATAATCCAACCTTCCCAAGCTGGAGTAAGTCAGTACATGAGTTCTTAATAGCAGACAAATATTTAAATCCTCCCTTGGAAGGTGAGTGTTGAAATATGTGACCTCCTTCACCCCGTTCTTGTCTCCCATTCAGTCCTGGCACTGCCATAAAACACTTGGCATTTCCAGGTTGTGACACACGGTGTCTGTTTGCCTCAGGACACCCAGCTCCCAGAGCCAGTGCTGCTGGGAAGGATCCCTTTGGCCCCGCTCAGCCTCGGGCAGTGTCGGCCGCGGCAGCCGCTCCTCCTGCCACCTTTCCCTGCACCACAGCCCCCCAAATCAGGCTGCGAGGGAGCTGCAGCACTGAAATTAGAATCATTCATCTTTCATGTTTTGCACAAAGGCTGAGGAGGAGGACAATTGCTTTTTGAGGAGATTACACCGAGAACAACCGTGCAGAAGCAGCGTGCGTGGCACCGGAGAGGCCGTGCGGACCGGGGAGTGTGCCACACCAAGGTCCAGCTCTTGGGCACTCGCTGCATCTCGTGGTTATGTCACAAATAACGTTTTTCTGAGGGAAATCATGACACTGAGGGAAAAACGTCGGGCAGAGCCAAAAAAGCAGCTCGCTCTTTTCTTACCTGAAACGATCAGAGCAGCTTTGATGGTTTCCATGGCTATTGCAATTATTTCAGCGCAGAAGAGGTTTGAGGCTCACAGGCCCCCAATGCCAGCTCACGATGGTTTTGTCCTCAAGCCAGCATTAATTGTGTCTCACACTTGTGGTGTCTGTAATTTATCCTCTCAGGGGTCCACATCTTTCAGGGTTTTAAGGCTTTTTAGTGGTGCTTTTCTTCCCACTGAATCTAAACACTGGTCCTACACAGTCACCACAAGTAGGTGGCAGGAAACTGTATCTGTAGCATGCAGGATCAGGTACCTGATGAAACCCTTTGCATTAACTTCTCAGATACTGAGATACAAATAACTCGGATGGAGAAAGCTGGAAAGAGTAACAATTGAGCAACAAGGCTTGGTGACCCCTACATCCTGTGTCCAACTGCAGAAACACTCTCCCCAGACATGACCCTGCAGCTGCTGAGCCTGGTCCATTACACAGAGCTGAGGACACTGCCAGGATTTTATGAAAATTAAGAAAATCATCATTACTTCAAGTAAGAATGTAGTCTTTGCCCTGAATTTCACATTTTCACAAGTTGCAGAGGTAATTTCTTCCTAATTGCAAAATTATTTTATTAGGTCAGTAATAGAGTTCTTAATTTTCTTCCCTTTTTGACCAAATACAGAGAGGAATTATTTTAACTGTGTATCTGAGTCTGACTTGTGTAATTACAGCCTGTTCTGCCAAAAACCTTATGCCACAGAAAGTAATTAGCAATAAGTGACGCTTAAAGTCACATCAGGTAACATGTACCTGGATCCTGGGCTGGGTGATTGAAATACTCGGGAGCAGGGACGAGGTGTGAGCTGGCAGCATCGATCTGTGCTGGCCAGTCAGTTCTCATCAGAGGGTCCTGACAAGGGGCTAATGGCTTTTTCTGAAGATCCAATCCCATTTTCTAGGCAGCGGCTGGTGCTGTGCAGCCTGGGATAACACCTGCTCCAGGTGGCATCGATCGGGCAGGGGCACGTGTGACACCCAGTGCTGCGTCCCAGCAGCTTTATCTGGTTGTGTCATTCAGTGAGGGGAAGCCCGAGTTCCATCTAAACCCAAACACCTGGCTTAAAAATTTACATCTGAATTAGGGAACCAGGAAACGAATTTCAGTCTAGTGACCAGTACGGGTTTAAACTGGGCTTGTCCTGTTTCCAGAGTCAGCCGTGGAGGTGATGCTGCAGCACTTCGAGGTCTCTCCTGGAATCCTGTGTGCAGTGAGCAGGGCAGGGGCTTAGCAGGGTCCTGTGCAGGATTCTGCAGAGCTCTGCACGCCCTGCAGCTGGGCTGCAAACTGAGGAGCTCCTTGGTCAGCCGCAGTTAAATAAACAGACTTTGTGTAAACAAACAAGTGTGGGGAGGAAAATAAACTTTAGGCGAACTAACAAACACTATGTGAAAAAATAAACTTTAGTTGAATAAGCAAACTTTAGTGCAATAAAGAGCTTGAGTTAAATAAGCAAACTCAGCTCAGGGCCAGCTGTGCCAGTGGGGAGGAGGGTGAGAGCTCAGCACTCCTGCCCAGCACGGGCTGTCCTGGAGAGAGACCCTTGAGGGCCGCTGTCACTGGGGACATCATCAGCTCCGGCCGTGTCCCTGTCCCGTGCCCGGTCAGCCCCTCGCTCACCCCCAGGCTGATCCTGTCCCCTCCCCGTCCCCCGGGGGCGATGGACCCACGGCCCCGCTCTGCTCAGGACTCGGTGCCTCACGGCTCGGGGCCGGCGCTGCCTGCAGAGCTCTCCATCTGTTTTCCTGTCAGCCCGGGCCCAGCTACCTCAGTGCCAGCTCTAACCCTCCGCCTATCTGCCCACAGCCGTGTTCCCCCTCCAGCTCCTGATCCTGCTCTGCAGGACGGCAGCAGCCCTGTAAGTCACAGACCTGGAGAGATGGGCAGCATAGGAATAGTGCCTACGGATGGAACAGGGCTGCAGAATGCAGATAGGAAAGGGTAGGGAGAGAGGCCATTCAACAGTCCCTGGGCTCTGCAATCCAAGGTGAGCAGGCTTCGGGCACTGGGCAGCCTGAGGGTGGTTTGGGGGACACCCTGCACCCCAGAAGGGGGGGAAACTGAGCCCCTTTGGAAGACTGAAGGGATTCAGCAGCCCTGGGATGTTTCGTTTCTGTCTTAGGACGCTGCTGTGAGCCAGGCCCACATCTGCCTCCTGTCCTCACTCCCTGTGGTGGCTGGCAGCGTTGCTCTAAGCTGTTCTATTCCCTGTCTCCAGAGAAATCCTAGAAATCCCGTTTTCCTTCTTTGTGTCCCAGCAGTGCCAGTGCTGATCCAAGCCCTCAGGTGCTGGCTCTCAGCATCCTTTGGGGTGAGTGGGATCCCCTCCTCTTCCTCAACAAAGTGCCCAAAAGTGGGAATCCCCGGGGGGCTGCGGCGGTGCCTGTGCCGTGGGGGGTGCTCGGTGCCGTGTCACCCCTGGGCTGCTGAGCCCTCGGTGCCGCGGGTTGAGCAGCTGGCACAGCAGCCCCGCTCCTCCCGGGATCCCGGCGCTCCCTCCCGGGCCCCCCGCCCGCCGGGGCGCGCTCGGGGCAGGCACGGAACGAGCAGGCGGGAGATGTGAAGGCTGCCAGGAGTAAAGGGAATATTTGATCAGACGCCCTCCTCTCTCCTCTGTTCTCGGCTCTCAGCCTCCCTCGGGGACAGCACCTCGCTGCCTCCAGGCACCACAGCTGCGACAGGTTGGCAGCAGCTCCTCAAAATGGGACCTGCATGGGAATCTCAATGAGATGGAGAAGGTAATCTGCAGCCTGTGACTCTCCATGTTCTTTTCTGCACCCTGCACCTTTGTTCCCTTCTCTGTTCCAGCTCCTCTCCACTGTTTGCCATGCCCATGGCCAGCTTTCCACTCTCTGTACCTGGTCCCTGTGTCCATTCCCAGGACAGGAGGTGCTGCCCTGGGCCCTGCACTGGGGCACAGCCTGCTCAGACATTGTCCATCCTCAGACACGCTCCTTGTCCGTGCTGTGCTCTGGGCATTCTTGTTTCTTCCACACAACCTGCTCCAAGGCAGGGGAGCACGGTGCCCAGAGCATCCTCCAGTGGTGACTGGGACCTGCTGGGAACCGGGCTTCTTCCCACATCCCCCAGCCTGGCAGCCCTTCCCTGCAGCTCCGAGCATTCCTTCCCCCACTGCTCCTGTCCACAATCAGCCCCATTATCCCTGGTAATTGTCCCTTCTCAGGGTAATGCTGCTGAGCAGGGACAGGGAGCGTGGCAGTGTTTTCTGTGACTAAGAAAAGGTGTGTACGTGGCCTTGATTGCAAATGAAAAATTAAGGCCCCGTGTCTCGCATTCATTCCTACTTGATTACACACCAGTACATAAACAAATCTTCACCCAGTTGCCTGAGGGGTGTCAATGATCCACCTTTGCTTCGCTCGCCTCTCCTCCAGCAAATCTATAACACATTTAATCTTCGCCACTCTCTCTCCTCAGTTTTTAAATGTCTAATTTGCTGCCAAGAGCGGCTCCAATTCTCACAGTGCTGCTGCTTTAACTGCCTGGTCTTTGCCTGATTGCTTGGCTGCTCAGCTGGAGCATCAGGGTGCTCCTGGTCCTGGGGAGGGGACCCACAGCAGGGCACAGGGGCCTCCAGCTGTGCCCTGGCCCACAGTGCTCATGCCAACGGGCTGCTGTGGAGCAAAGCCAAAACTTCACAGGTTGGCAAGTTGAGGGAGGGGAAATTAAATCTGCGGTGGCCTGGCAAGCTCGGGTTCAGGGGCTGGGTCACAGGACAGCTTGGCAGACAGTTTGCAGTGAGGCAAAGGGAAATGAGGAGCAGGGAGCAGGGTTTGTTGAGGTTGTGTGACCCTTTGTGTGTTCAGTGGAAATCCTTGGAGCATCAGCTTCTCCTGTTGAGACTGGCGGGGTCACAAGCAGATCATGCCAAAGGTGCCCATCAAAGCCCTCGAGCTCTGGAGGAGCTGCCATCCCCAGCCAGCACTGATGTGCCCCCACAGTCTGCCCCTGCCTCTCTGGTCCCTGTGGACTGTCTCCGTGTCCAGCACTGGGAGCGCTGAGGGCCTCTCTGGGACTGGGGACAGAGGCTGCCAGCCCAGGGACAGGGTGAGGCAGAGCCACGTTGTGCCTCTTCTTGTCTCCTCAGGCTTCTCAGGGCTGTGTTTGAGCTGCACTCCTGAGGTGAGTCTGCTTGGTGCAAAACCAGTTCAGATTATCAAACTCCCCATAAATCTTGCAGCACATCTTCTTGTGTCTGGGTGTGTGTATATGTGCTGCTTTCTTTTTATTTAATGCTCTATTGAGGTCTGAGGCTTTTCCTTCCACTGGCTTTTATCTAGTCATGACTCCTACAATATTTAATCTCTATCAGAAACTGTAAGCCCTGTATTTATTTTATGGGTCAGTTGTTCATCCTTTTCCCTTGATGTTCTCACTGGCAGTGGAGAGTGTAGAAGGTGGAAAAAGAGAGAAAAGGGGAGGGGGGGAAAAGAAAGCCCTGCTTGTTTCTGCCCGTCAACATTTGTCCAAATGACAGGCCGACAAATCAGAGCTCTGAAGGCTCATGGCAGGCAGAGAAATCCGGCAGAGGGAACGGCTGCGTGAAAGGGATGCTGGAAATTTCCATCCCCAGGCAGATGGCAGCCCTGGCTCAGGCAGGCTGTGCTCCTCTCTGCGAGCCCTGGCTCCCCCATGGGGAGACCTGGATTTCCCAGGAGCTGGAACCCAGACTCCTGCATCCCCACTGAGGCCAGGCCAGGCTCCTGCACGGGGGGGCTGCAGGTGGCACCAGGAGCATCCACAGTGCGACAGAAAGGTGACACACCTGCCAGTCTCATTGTCACTTTACTATCTAGAAAGTCTTTGCTCATATTTGAGATGAATAAAAGATTAGAGTTACAGGGGAGAGACAACACCAAAGGTGAAGGCGATCCACTGAATTGACTGTATTTGCTGCAGAGACATAAATCGGGAGGAGGTAAGTGCTGCCTGGGCATCCCAAATCGGCTTTAAAGACCCACCTGCAGCCTCCAGTCCTCCTGGGGTGCAGAGGAAGGAGCAGGCAGAGCAGCTTCCTTCCATGGAGTCCTGGCTTCTCCAGGGTAGGCAGCGTGGGATGGTGCAGGGAGAAGCAAGACCCAGGAGCTGCTGCTGGGGCAGGACCAGGGACAAAGAGATGATCTGTTCCCTGGGGTAGAGCAGTGTTTGCCAGCTTGTTGACCCTGCCTGGTTGAAAGACAAAGAATATTTCACATCTCCAGTGCTATCTGCAGTGTGGGCTGGCAAAGATTCTCTTTCTTCTTCCCTTCCATTCCTCTCGGGTTTTGGGTTTTTTCCCCCAAAGTCAGAAAAATCTGTCCAAACACTTATCAGAAATCCGTATGAACTGGCTGAGTGCCACAAGGAGCTCATCTGTGTGGAGCTAATCTGAGTGAACAAAGTGGCCAGAGGCTTGCCATGGGCACTCAGATAAGGATTTATCACAGGGAGTTTGGCTGAAACATGAATTGCCTCTGGGAAGTGGGATGCAAACGAGGTGCTTTGCCAGGGGTTTACCTGGGGGAGCCAATCGGGAAGGGGAGAGGGCTCCCTGCCGTGATCACGGGCAGCTCCGAGCAGCAGAAAGATGTTCCCCTGCAAAGGTGGGATTTGGGTGCAAGGGGATTTGTGCTCCTCCTCAGGCAGAACAGACAAGGCCACTCTCGTGCCATTGCTGGAGGTCACCCCTCCGCAGCTGAGGAGCTTGCTCATTTTCTTTGTTCCCGTTTGTTTGGGATGGTTCGAGCTGCAATCTCCTGTCAGCTGTCATCCTTCAGTGTCTTTGTGCTTGACCTGTGCAGAGAAGTGGGCGGGTGCCTACGGGAAGTGTCAGGTTGGGAAGCGGCCTCTCCCAGACTCTTGATTTACTGATTTGCATCAAAAGAGATGGAGCTGGGGCTGATGGTGCTGGGAGGGGCTGGAGGCGCTTCCTTGGTGCTTCTCACTCATCCTCAGCACCGGTGGTGTGGGGCACAAGGTCCTGTCCCAGCTGCTGCTTGCCCTCACTGTGCTCCGGCCGTGCTGTGCAGCTGTGGCACCTCTCTCCTGGCATTTCGAGGGTTGTGTGGAGGCTGCCTGTGTCCTGGGCTGTGCAGCCTGCCTGGAGGATGAGCAGAGCCCTGGAGATGGCCACCTGCCTGCTGGGCTCTACTCTGAACATCCTCCAGAGCAGGGAGTGGCTGGCCCTGTGCTCTTCATTTCCTTGTAGGAGATGCAGGGTGGCATAGCACGAGCTGGAAGAACATTCCAAGTGTTGTCTGGAGACAACTGGCCCAGATACGGCACAGAGACAACATTTAAAACCTCATTTAAGTGAACACAATGAGAGGGCTCTTGGGTAGAAGGAGAATTAATTAATCTCATTCCTACGTAGATACTTTTAATTAAATGGAAGTGCGTGGTCTTTATTTTTTTTTAAAAAGACACATGAAGAAGAGCTGGTGTCTTTGTGTAAGCCTGTGAGAGGAGGATGGGGAGCAAGATTATTCTTTTTTCGAGTGTTTTCAAGAGGAGTGAGCATCAGATCAGGAGAGGTCCGTATTTTCAGAGTGTGCACTGAACATTTTCTTTCATCTGGGAGGGCGGCAAATGCATTTTCTTGTCAGCTGCTTCAGCAGGTTGCTTCCTGCAGACTTGTCCTTGCTGGGTGGCTCCATACAGGGGTGGGACCCCCACGTGGGCCTTGGCACGGCCGTGTCTCCAAATGGGCTGGCTCTGGATGTGCTCCAGTCCCCTGCCTGCCTTCCCTGCAGCTCACTCTGCCTCCCCTCCCCGTGGGGATCCCCCCCCGAGTCACTTGTCCCCCAAAAAACCAGAAAAACAAAACCTCTCTGCCCTCAGGGAGCAGTGAGGGCTGTGGAGAGCTGCCAGCCCTGGGGAGGGCTCGGGCAGCAGTGGCTGGAAGTGCTGGCTGTGTGTTCACAGCTCAGACAAGGCTGTGCTGCAGCTGAGCCTGGCTGGGAAGCCAGGGGGGATCCAGGGGAGAGGAGTGAAATTCAGCCAGAGAAGTGCAAGGTCTCTGGTGCTGTCCAGGCACTGCCAACACCTGTTCACCTCTCTCTGCCTCAGAGCATTGGCTGCTCTCAGCTGTTATGGGAAGGGAGGCAATGGGATTTCTCTTGGGTTCAGGAAGCTGCCGTGGCCAGGGACCTCCTGGCTGCTTTGTCACACCAGCCTCTGCCAAACTTGCTGCTCATGAGCATCTCAGTAAAAGCAGATGCTGCCATTCAAACACAGGCACATCGTTCCACCTTCCAAAGTGGAGTTTAATTTTCCTAGCTGGAGTGCTCTGGCTTGCAGACATACAGGTCCCCACCTGCCTCCAGCAGGTCTGGTCTGGCCTGCACAGGACCCATCACACCCAGAGGGATTGGGTCATGCCCCCAGCTGCAGCAGACCTGTCAGAGGAGGGTGAGTGCCTTGTCTCTGCTGCAGGGAGGCAGAGGAGGCTCATTCCCCTCCCTGCCTGCCCAGGGGGAAAACAAGCCCCAGACTGGAACCTGGCTGGCTTCTTCCTGGTGTCTGCAAATGCATCCTCTGACTTGGTTTATGGCTCTATCCCAAATCAGCCAGGCAGGTGGGTTTGGGGGTGGGTACAAGGTGTATTTTCCAAGGTTTTGTGCCAGCTGTTTGCTGTCCTTGGCTCTCACTGTTCTGCTGTTATTCCCAATAGGATGATGAAGCCACTGTCAAGAGAAGAGATACCAGCAAAGACTGTGTCTCCCCAGATTTAGTGACTATCTGCACGAGCTTCACAGCTCATCTGAATGTTTGCTGCTAACAGGTGACACATGGTCACAGCAGAGGCATTTGGATGTCACGGTGCTGGAAAGAGCAGGGAAGTCTGCCCAGAGCAGAGCAGGGTGCTCACAGCTACGATGGAAACCTGCCTTATCTATGATATTATCTTACCTTACCTCAGGCACCCATCAGACGGCTCCAAGGACTGCATTTTCTAACCTAAAGCTGGTTATGGCACACTGCATCTTTCCTGAGGATGTGGTGTGATTCCACGCTCTGATTTCAGTGGAGAAATGGGTTTCTTCATTGTGTGGAGCTGCTGGAATAAATCAGCCCTACCAAAGAGGTACCCTTCGCCTGCTGTGATGTGGAGCACAAATATTAGGGGACATTGACAATTTTCTGGTTGGTGGAACACAGTTTGGACCTCAGATGCAGAGATTTGAGTTTTTCCTGTTGTGCATTGCTGCCTGGTCCCTTCTCCATATCCGTGCCACCCAATAAAGGGTTTGTGCAGGTGTGAGGGCATTGTCCCTGCCTTGGGACACCCACACGGATTTTCAGGCTCACTTCATGCAATTCCCTGCCCCTTGCCCTGGGTATAGCAGCACCTTGAACTGAGGGATGGGGCTGCTGGACCTGCCTGTGGGTGCCCTGCCAGGGGTGCAAGGCAGTTTGTTGTTGTTTGGGTGCCGGGGTTTTGTTCCCTCTGTTTTGTTCCCAGTTTTAGGGACTCACCACAACAAACGCTGAGCTTAAGGAACGTACTTGGCTTTTCCCCAGTAAAAATAGTGTTGCTTTATTATCCTGTCATGTTTTGGTGAAAGGTGGGAACACAGGTCTCTGCGGTCGCCCCTCGGAGTGACAGGATGCTAATGAATTGAGAAATGGCTGCGGACGGCGCTGCCCGCGTCACATCTTCATTAGCATCCCTCTCCCAGAGCCTGCTGTGATTAACACTGTCACCAGGGACGGGACAGGAATGAGTAACGACGGCCCATCTTCCACAGCAACTGCGCCTCCTGCTCGGCAGTGGAGCAGGGACCCCTCGGAGAAGCCCAGCCGCAGTTTGGATCCCGCCAGCCTGTCTGTCCTGGGCTTTGAGCAGCAGCTCTTGTTGCTCTGTCTGCAGCTGGAATGTCCCTTATGGCTTGGGTTAGAGGGTGGGGAAAGCAGCGACTGCTGTGCTGGGAAAAACTCAGGGACTGGGAGCTCCTTTGTTCATCCTGTGAGGGGTCTCACAAAACATCTGCACTCCCCCAGATGTGTGCCCGGGCTGTAGGAAGGTTATTGCAAAGGCACAGATCGTTGGAGAGTTTGTATCTGGGGGCTGGCAGGGGGGAAACGCTGCTTCCCAAGGCAGCCTCATCCCACTGGCTCCCCAGCAGCACCACAGCTCAGAACTCACCCACAGCAGTCTGTGAGAGTAAGAGAAGGGAAGGCAGGTGACCTGTCCCTGGTGAGTAACAGCTGTGTGATAAAAGGGAGTGATTTAGGTGGTGAGGAGAATCATGAAGGAGGAGGAACCTTGAGGAAGAGGGAATGAGAGGATCCTTCATGAAGAAGAAGGATCCTGAGGAGAGAATCACTGCTGTGAGGTCAGTCTGGGGCTGGGTTAGAGCCTGGTGTTGGAACCTGCAGTTGTAGTCTAGCCAGGTAAAAGCTGCAGTCACACTCTAGCCAGGTAAAAGCTGCAGTCACACTCTAGCCAGGTAAAAGCTGCAGTCACAGTCTCCAAACCAACCCCTGCAGTCAGGGTTTAGCAGGAAATCCCCGCAGTCAGAGGCTCCCAGGGAACCCCAGAGCAGGAGCTGCTGCAGCCAGAGGCAGGGAATGGTTGGAGTCAGGAGGGCTGAGCTGTGGGGAGGAATAAACCAGGACCCTTCCCATGCTGTGCTAAACAAGAAGTCTGTCTCAGTTCATTTCTGCCCTCTAACAAGAGGGCTGCTGGAACATGAGGGAAGGCAATTTGAGCCATCCCCGGGTCAGGTCTGCCATCCCTAACACCTCCTGCTTATCCAACAGCCACAAGGTCCCACCCCAGGCTCAGCAGAGGGACCTGTAACAGGTCTCTCATCTCCACAAGGAGCTTTTTACGATCTGGCTGAGCCAAGCACTCTGAGTCACTGTGCAGAGGCTGGGTTACATGTGGGGAGCCATTCAAGAGGCCAGGGGAGTGGAGTCACTTTTCATGTGCTACCACCTGCTCCTTTGAAGTGCCCTGAGCAGGGAAGGATGCTGGAGCTGTATAAAACTGAGAAACTCGTAGAGGTCAAAAGAATAAATTATAGTAATTTTTAGGGTTTTGTGGGTTGTTTATCTCCCCTGTTTTCAAGTCAATCTAATCAAATGAGGATTTGCCACAATCACAGCTCATGCTAACCTTCACCTGGAGGGTATTAATATGCATGATGCTTGTTAAGTGTTTGCTTAATTTTTATTTATGGAAACTAGACTCTGTGAAGTGTAGCTGAGCTGGCTGGAGAGCACGTGTGCAGGGTGTGCTGGGGTGGGAAAGCAGCAGGGAGGTGGAGGCTGGGGGTGCTGGCCAGGAGGGTGGGTCCTGCAGCCCCTGGCTGGGGCCAGCAGGTCAGTGCTGATGTCTCAGTGGACTGAGGAGCTGGCAGGGGGAGCTCACTCATCACCAGAAATGCTTGACCCCAGCCCTGGGTGCCTGTTTAATGCTCTGAACCTTGTGTGCTGCTTTTCTCATCTCTCAAAGATGTGCTCACAGGTCACTTAACAGCAATAGTGTTGTGTCCTGGGAGAGAGGCAGGGAAAAGGAGTCTCAGTGGTGGGGGATTTTCCTGCAAATAGCTCTTATTTTTAGCCTGGCTTTTGGGAAGCCAAAAGGGAAGGAAAGGACAGGATTTATTTTTAGCAGCTATTTTTGCCAAAGCTGATCTGAGGTCTGCAGGCTGAAGGACAAGTTCCTCCAAGGCCCAATCCCTCAGTGTCCCCACGTGCCAGGATGCAGAGAGCACCACATCTGTGCCGTGTCCCTGTGGCCGTGTCTCGGGAAGAGCCCGTGGAGACAACACAGGCTGAGGCGTTAGCAGAGGCCACTGCTGTGTCTGCAGCCTCCCCAGGGCTCCCCAGGGGCTCCTCTGAAGTCTCACCCAAAGGACAAAAAGGATGATCAGTTCCATCACAGCAGTGCCAGTCTCAGGCTCCAGAGAGGCGTTTGGGGGGTCAGGGTGGCCAGAGACCGGGCAGGGGCTCTGGGAAGATGTTTGAATAGTCAGGGAGCTGAGAGGGGACTGAGCCTGCAAGGAACCAGGCGACTGAAAATGGATGAAAGGTTCTGCTGCCCCATCCTTTAAATCAAAGAGAGGTCTTCCCAAAGCCTGCCCCCGTGCCTCGCAGCCAGCCCTTGGCACGGGAAGGGATTGATCCCAAGTGTGATGGGCTCCCCCGTGCCCTGCCTCTGCAGCGAGTCTATCAATAATCCTTTCCCACCGCCCTCTGATCCCCGCCTTTGCTGAAACCTGCAGCACGGGACGTTTTTACAGCGCCCTGGGTGTGTTCCGGCGGTCAGTGCCCATCCCAGCGTTGCTTACAGCATCAGCACTTGCTGGGGCTGTTGTTGGGGGCCCCGGGCGGGCGGTGGGCGGTGGCCGTGCCCGGCCCTGTGCCAGCCGTCTCCTGGAAACCCTTAACGCCTTCATCACACCCCTATTTACGTATCTGAATTAAAAAAGAAAGGAAAAAAGCCTTAACCCGGGGGAGGGGGGAGCTCGGGGACGGCAGAGAGGTTGCAGTGATTAAAGCGAGCTCGGAGCACTGGAGCGATATTAAATCTGACGGGCATAATGACGGCTGAGATCTGATAGAACAGAGAGAAGGCTGCAAAGAAAGGGCTGCTATTTTTCCCTGATGTAACATAATGGTCACATTTTTCTTTCACAATGGTTTTTCTGAGATAAAGAACAAATTATACTGATTTGATTGCTACTTAGAAATACTTAAAATTGAAAAAGACAGCAGGTGGGCATGGTTAGGAAGGAGGGTTATTTTAGCATAACAGATGCATGCATAAAGCGTTGCAGAGCCAATTTTTTAATCATGAGACCCCCCCAAAAAACGCCTTTGGAGTCTTTCTGTGCGAGGTGGGGAGGTGAGGAGTGTGGGGGACCCTGGGGGGATGGAGGAGAACGTTCCTCTGCTGCTGCCAGGGTGGGACACGCCAGGGGAGCAGTCCTTGCACCAACTGGGTGTGTCCCGGTGGGAATAAATCTGACAAGGGACATTTTGTCATGGAGAGGGGATGATTTCCCAGGGCAGTGGGCTACTGGAGCCTGGCATGGCTACACCAGGAGGTGGCACAGCCCAGGGTGCCAGGCTGGAGGGACAAAGCCTCCTCAAACCCTGCTCTGGCAGGGTGTGCTCTTCAAACACACACGCGGCCATTTTTAATTATTGCCACTACTGAAAATTACTTGTTTACTCAGATTTATGCAGCGCTAATAAAAATGCCTTGGAAATTACTTAAGTAACTATGGTTTGCTAATAAAAACACCATATATAAAGCAAGTGCATTGCTTGGTTAATCAATTAATTCTCATTTAATTACTGGGAAGTGCTACCAGTGACTGGCCATCGCTCTGATTTGCTCACAGAATGGACGTGCTCGTCTACAGCTGCAGATAAATGATGTCACGGAGGGCTGTGGTCTGCTGAGGCCAGGGCTGCACCTCTGCAGAGCTGTCCCTGCTGGAATGGGGGTGTCAGGAGGGCTCCCATTCCCAGAAAAACCAGTGGTGGCTGCTCATCTGCCAGCTCTGGGGTTTAGGGTGGGCACCAGGGCAGGCTGGAAGTACCACAGCTGCCAAAGCAGCCAGGGGCAGTTTCCTTCATTCTGTCAGAACAAATCCTTTATGTCTCTTAATTTAAAATTTAAAAGAGGTTCAGGCTTGGGTGACCACTTCCAGCAGTTTCCAACCCAAATTCCATCCTTCATTTTCTCGTTCCCGTGAGCAGGGTGAGACAACAAGCCATGACAGAAGCAAACCTGTTAATTCCAAAATTCTGTTTCCATGACACCAAGAAAGTTTCACTTGGTGATGAAGTGTATTTTATGTTTCTTTTCTAACGGTATTTTAAAAACATCTTGGATGTTTTGGGATCCTCCTGAGCTCCCTGCCCAAGCCTTCTGTGGTCATTACTGCAACGGGGAGAAATGCCCCCCTTGCTGCAGAGGAGAAGCTATGCAGCTTCTCTGCTGACCTCAGGACTAATTTTCAGACAAAAAAGACTATTTGATTATCTAACCTGTCCCCTCGTTAAATATTAAACACGTAATTCAATCAGACCTGCAGCTTTTGAGCTGCTGTTTGGCTAAGGGAGAAGAGTGGTTTCCAAAGAGACCTCGTACCCCGGGGTGCCTGAGCTCTGCTGCAAGGCTCAGCACCTCTGGAGCCCTGCTCATGCCTTTGGCTTCCAGATGTTTGTTGCACCAGCCAGAGAGGGGACAGACTGGGGAAGGTGGGCAAAACCAGCTGCCAGCATCCTGGCTGGGGAGGAGGGTGGGCAGAGAGCTGCTGGCACGGGGCAATGCTCCCGGCATGGGCAGCAGCAGCCAGACTCTCTGTGAGTGTCTTCTCCTCTTTTCCCTTTCTTCTTCCCCTAATCCTGCCTGCCCTGGTGCATCCACTTGGCCTCCAGTGAAAGGACAGATTTGTCTGGCTTTTGTGTTTAATCCCAAATCTGTCAAGCCCTGTTAAATTTGATGGTGCCTGAAAGGTCTGGTGTTAAGCAAACAGGTGGTGACCAGAGCCTGTGATGGGAATCCGATGGAAGCCTAATCCTGAAGCAATGTTTTTCCTGTAAGCCAGGGAGGCCCAGGGCGTGTGGAAGGAGGGGGCTGGGAGCAGTGCTGTGCTGCTGCTTGGCATGGGTGTGTGGCAGCCCTGTGCAGTCCCTGATGGGCCATGTGCTGCTCCACGTCCATCCCTCCTGCCAGTGAGGGGTACCCAGACAGGGATGGGAGGCATCCATCCCTCCCTCCTCCATCCCTCCCACCAGCAGAGCACTGCTGCTGGTGGAGTTTGTCAACACTCTGAATGCCCTCAAATTATATCACCCCACTGAGATTCAAGAAGCTCTGCCTGGCACAAGTGTCCCCAGCACCACATCCTCATCCTGGGAGCGAGGGAGGCACTGGGACACAGGCAGGTGAGTGCCTGGCTCACAGGAGTGATGCCTAATCTTTCTTTTTCCTTCCCTTCCTTCCCACTGCAGCTCACCAGGTGAGGTTGGTACTGTTCATTAAGTGAATATTACTGGTCGTGTAATAGAAATTCAGCTCTAAGGTTGAAACTCCAAAGCAATGAGCCTTGAAGGAAAATGCAAAGCTCACCTTTGCTCCTCTCTCATTCCTGCCTCCCTGAGCGAGGAGCAGCCACGTGCCCCAGGAACAGCCCAGCCCATGGCTTTGCCTCCAGTGCTCCTGTGCCAGGGCTGCTTGGTGCTCTTATTTCAATCTGGTTTTGCCCTTTTCCACCACACGGTGTTCCCCTGGAAGTTCAGAGGGTCAGTTTGAACCAGTGGCACTGTCTTTTCTTTTTTCTCCTCAAAATAGCAATAATTATCAGGATCCATCTGCCCCTGTCCTTTCTGACTGCCACCTTCAGTGTCACTGTGGGTACAGGCAGGGAGTGCCAGGGTCTGAGTTTCCTGGCACAACAAGGGAATGGCGATGGCTGGAGCCTTGCCTTGCTCCCCAGCTGCTGCTGCAATTCCCAAAGATGAGCAGAAATGAAGATGTATCTGTTCCCATGCGCAGATAAACCAGGCGCTTTTGGAAAATTAAAGTAATTCATTGTGCATCTCCAGACAAATATGGGAGTGCGCCTTGTTATTAATCCAGGCTCTGTTTTTCATTTGCTTTTTTCTGCAGCTAATTACCTGTCAGAGAGAGTTCTGTGCTGGTCCGTGTGCCGAGTGGCTGTTTGGTGAGGGAGCCAAGGGAGGGGAGGGGCAGGCTGCTCTAAGGGCAGTCAGGCACCGGGGGATGTGGGCAGGAAGGGGAATGCTGGGCTGGAATACAGGAAATTCCTCATCTCTCTTTCCACAAGGCTTCTTTTGAGGTACTAGAGGTGGGAAAGGTGAGGAAAGAGTGCCCTGACCACCCCAGTGCTTGCCAGGAAGGTGGAGAAGGCTTGGATTTGTGGCAAGAAGCTGCTGACCAGCTGAGGAATCCATCAGCGGCTCTTTGCCAACATCTTCACAAGGGTGAGATGTTGAGGTCCAGTTTTTTTAACAAGGTTTCTGCTGAAAAACCCACCTGCTCAGCTGAGTCCTGGCTACATCAGGAGTGTCTGCTGTGTTTTCTCTGTCCTGTGTTGCTTTATGTGGGGCTGACAAAGGAGTGAGTAGCTGTGGTGAGACAGGTGGGTACGTGAGAGGTTATTACAAGCACATTAGCAGAATGAATTATTTATACATTTATAAGAAATTATCGATCCATTGGGTCCTAATCATGCAATTACTCATCAAATTATCTATTTCTCACCTATTAACCCTTTTCAACCCACTACAAAAGGATCTTGTGTATGAACTCTGACAAGTGGAAGTAAATGTTTTTCCTGGGTGTTGCTTTGGGCCATTGGGATAACCACGGTGGGAACGTGAATCCTGCAGGCATGCAGATGCTGGCAGGTGAGTAATCAGCATCTAGGGTGTGAGAAACCCTCATAAGACAGGAATTTGCCAGGCCTGAATGCTGCTGGGCCAGCTGGATGTTTCCTTTGGCTGCGGGATGGGGCAGCCACTAACACAGCGTGAGTGCCCAGCAGATGAAACCCCTCCAGCCCAGCCCAGCCCAGCCCAGCCCAGCCCTGCCCTGCCCTCCCCTCGTGGCTCCATGCCAAGCTCACTCCAAGTTTGCTGATGGAAACAACGCTGGAGCCTCCAGGGACCCCGTGAGGTTTGTGTTGCTTTCAGCAGAATAATGCAATTCCTCATATTTTATTAACCATAATAACACCAGTCTCCAGCCGTTGCTATATCCCCATCCACATTTTTTTCCAACTTTCTAATTACTTCAGCTCCTTGCACCTTGCTGAGAGAAAACCCATTGTAGTGCAGTTTTTTGGGGCACAGGGGGCCTGGCAGAGGCGTGCAGGGGAATGGGTGCTCCCCGTTGCCCACAGGCTCTGTGCCATCCCGGCAGCCCTGCCCACGGTCCTCTCACACTCCAGCAGAGTCTCCCAGTCCCTGCACGTCCCTCACACCCACCTCAGGCCGTGTTAGAGATTGCAGAAACTGTTGGGGAGATTTATTCTCCATAAAAAATGTGTGACTGTTATGCCAAGTTGTTGCATTTTTCTGTCTTTGCTTTAATGGGTGCTAAAACTGATTGACTCTCTGGCTTTAGACAACTCCACGGCGTGTTTGTTGGGGCAGGATTGATTTTTTTTTGGCCCCCCACTTTTTTAACAGAGCAGCCACCTGACGACTTCAAGTTACAAACTTTGAGCTAAATTATGAACCTTTTAGTTTTGCATTACGAGGAGTATCTGAAACCTGATTTGCTACATCAAACCACATTAGTTGTGTTATGTTATTTTCTAAAAACACATTTCGGAGAAATAACTCCAATCTGTGTTGCATTTTATAGACCAAAATAATTGAATGGCGGCTGTTTGTAATTTTAGCAATCTCTTAACCTTAATCATATTTAATGGCTTTTCTCTTCAGGCTAACAGGAGGGAAAAAAACATATTTCAGCTCCATCATGGAGCAGCGCTACAGTAATGCACTCCCGGCTCCGGCAGGCACTGTAAATTCCTGCTTTCTGAATTGTTGGTTCAGGACAATCATTCAGCAGGGAATTACTTTCTCCTCTATGAAATAAATGAGATGTTAAACTAGTTTTCTGCTTCCTGCGGTAGGAGCAGGGCGGCTCCCAGAGCCGGGGAAGGCAAAAAGGAGCACCCGACCCCAGCTGGTCACTGGGGAGCGCGGAAAGGGCTCGGGGCAGGGGCAGCACCGGGCACGGCCAGGAGCGGGCTGGATCGGGCGAAAGCAGGCGGGAACATCGCTGAGCCGGGGTGCCGGGGTGCCCAGGGGTGCCGGGATGCCCAGCCCAGGGGTGCGGGGATGCCCAGGGGTGCGGGGATGCCCAGCCCAGGGGTGCCGCCCTTCCCAGGGGTGCCGGGATGCCCGGGGTGCCGGCATGCCCAGCCCAGGGGTGCCGGGATGCCCGGGGTGCCGCCCTGCCCAGGGGTGCCGCCCTGCCCAGGGGTGCCGGGATGCCCAGGGGTGCCGGGATGCCCAGGGGTGCCTGGGCCCCTCTCCCCCGCTCTGTGCCGGGGCTGGCTGTGCCCTCTGCACCCACCGGCTCTGGAAGAGCTGATGGCTCTGGGAGCCCCAGGGCGAGCCCACGCCACGGGAGCAGCGATGCTGCCGAGAAATCCCCGCGTCTTCGTTCTAAACCGGGGTGGCCATTCGCAATCCTCCCGAGGCTCCGATTTTGGGGTTATTTGCACGGTTTTTTACACAGGCGACTGAGTGAGAAACACTTCCGTGGCGTTGCCGATTAAAATTCCAATTGCTTTGGTAACTGCAATGTGTTTCGGGGAAGAGGGTTGGAAGCTCTCCCTGCCAGGTGCCGCTGCCTGGGCGCGGAGGGCCTGGCGGGGACCTGTTGTGTGCGGCTGCATCCCTGGCTGTGCCTGCCCCGCGTTGTCCCCGCGCTGTCCCCGCGCTGTCCCCGCGCTGTCCCCGCTCCATCGGCTCTGCTGAGCCATGGTGCCGCCGGCAGCCGTAAACAACCATCATGTCCCGGCGCAGGGAAGGAGGTTAATTCCTCCCCACAGGAGCGCTCTCCCCACACTCTGTGCCGTTGTACTCATGAAAAACAGGTTAGTGTAATTAGGGAGTGCGGCCCGGGCAGCAAAGGAGAGGCAGGATGTGATTAACTCGGTGCGTGCGGGAGAGGTCACCCTCTCTCACCCTGCCAGTGAAGAAAAAATCCCTCTTTTTCTAGCCCCACACCAGACATGCTGGAACTGTGTGAGTGACAGGGTATTGTCCATAACAATACTCAGAGTTTTGTATGAGATGGAAACCTTCAAAGACTGAAAGAAATTTCCCCAAATCTCTGTCTTCTGTCAGGTGGAATATTGATGCTGTTTTAACAGGGTCCTTTTAATGCCATTTCTACAGATGGTTTTTTTACAAAATAGTGGTATTTAAAAGGCAGATTCCTCCCTTGTGCCCTCGCTGGTTCTGGGTCCCACCAGAGCAAGCTTCTAAAAAGGTCCTTGATGTATCATCTGCGCTAATGGCTCCTGCAGTCAGTCTGTACCGTGGAGAAGTCAGTGGATCTGTCCTCTTCAGCTCTGGCAGATGCCTTGCAGACCAAGGCCGAGGTCCACCTGGGATCTGGGAGGGATGGAGAGCACCCAAACCAGGTGCCTCAGCTGTGGGACATTCTTCTCTCCCAAAGGTTCTGAGTGCATCATGCATGGGACGTTCAGCCAGTGTCTGGTACAAGAGATAGTGAGACTTAGGGGAAAAAACCCAGCAGTTCCATTTTGCCTTTTCCCCTAAAAGGCTGACAGTTCTGAGGCTGGCTCATGTGTTTGAAAATCTTCAGCAAAGTTCCCCAACCAAGGAGCCTGCACCCCTTCAACATCTGAGGCTGGAGGAAAATGATAATTGCCTTTTCATTCTTCTCAGTGGCACCAGGAAACATTAAAATTGAGTTTGTTTGGTCACATGGGAGCACCATCCATCAGCAGCGCGATGGAGAGTTCCCCCCACTGCAGGCAAAAGGCATTATTAAAGAAACTAATCACTAAAAAAAATAGTACAAATAACCTACTTGTCTGGTGAGCCTGACGGCTTTATTTTGGTATTCTCCAGCATAATGAGTGCAGCCTGGGCTGCTTGGATCTCCAAGGTGGTGATTGGTTTAAGTGTCTTTGCTAACCACTCCACATGGAGCCCATAACTCTGGGTTTGGGTAACTGAGCCAGGCGCCCCAGCTCCCGTCAGGACGAGGTGTTAATTAAACACACGCTCAGGAAGATGCAGAGGTGCAATCCTTCAGCCCTTTAACTGCTGCCGTGGCTGTTCTGGGTGCTGGTTCTGTCGGGGGCTGCCCAAAGCCTTTGATACCATTTCCCACAGGATCCTCCTGGAGAAATTGGCTGCTCATGCCTTGGATGGGTGTACTGCTGGCTCAGGAGAAACCTGGCTGGGTGGCTGGGCCCCAAGGGTGGTGGGGAACGGAGTTATACCCAATATCACCCTGCTTCCCTTTAAAAGCAGAGTACAGCCCTGAATGAAACACAGCCTGTGTTTTCCCCTGCTAAATTAAATGGTGTCTGAAATGTTTGTGACCTTGGCCCTCGGGCTGCGTTTAACTTCAAGTAGCACAAAAACATGACTTTTTTTTCAATCTACATACCAGGTTTTCTTCTTCTCAGAAGACAAAATATTAACTCTGTCTGCTTTGAACAATTTTGATTCAATTGGCCCTCTCCCTGAACTGAGAGCTGGAACTAATGCACAGGGGTGGAAGTCAGACACGACTCCCAAACTGTTTTCTTTTAAGCAGCCCATTGCACATTAACCTGCAAGACTGTGTTTTAAGGGAGCCTTGTTCATCACCTCAGAAAAGTCAAATTAACATAATATCTGGAAAAGAACAATGGGGATAGAAACTGTTAGTCATTGTTGATGGAACAGGTAAGTTTCATGGCATGATCTGCTGAATATTCATACCATATTGTTTTTGACATTTAAGAACTCAATTATCAGCTGACTAATCAGTCTTTTACAGGACATTATTTTTGTGATGGAAAACGCAGCGCTGGTAAGCCTCGAGGGAAACACTGCTCGGAGAGATCTTGGATCTTGTTTTATTCTGAAGGCAGGGGTTTTCTTTATTCAATGGATTCATTTAGCCCTTCTACCAGCAAGCGACTCGGAGCCCTCTGGCAGGGGGGGCAGATTTTCTCCAGTCTTTCCAGCTCTGTGTGACACTGGGGCTTGGGAGCGTCGTTCCCACCAGAGGCAGGGCTGGCCCAGCTGAGATGCTTGGGGGTGTTCAGGGAGGGGAATGGGAGCAGCTCCTGCTCTGGCCAGGAGCTCCAGCACAGCAGGGCTCCCACGTGCTTGGGAACCTCGAAATGTAATGACTGTCTCTGAAAGGAGGAAAGGGCTGGGAACAGTCCAAGCCTTGAGGAAGATACCCAAATCATGTCCTTTCCCTTTCTTTTTTTTTTTTTTTTTTTTTTTTGGAAATCTAGTGATAATCTTTGTGTAATTTACCTCTTGCATTGAACAGCTCAGGGACCAGCTTTCCACTTGATAGATTGTTTTGACATATTTACTCATAGCTTTGTCTGTCTCAGCAGCATCCCCATAAAAACCTCAAACTTTAAATTAATACGTGGGGACTGGGATTTTTCTTGCCTGCAGTTGAACAATCTCTTAACACACTCTCCTCTCTCTGGCTTTTAGTTATGTTTAAGTCCAAAAGTGTAAGTACAAGAAGGCACCGAGTGCGTTCGTTGTAGAGCACGATGGAGTTTTTTGCCGAGGTTTGGGGTTGGAGCTGCCCTCGGCCATCCCGATGCCCGAGTGTCAGCTCCTCCGCACAGCACCGGGGCACGGAGCGGGGCAGGGCCACTCGGACCGTTCCCCACAGGTTTAGTCTGAGCTCTGGATGAAAGCGAGCACACGATTTCGCCTTGGTGGGACGTGGCAGTCATTAATAACCCCATGAAGAGCGGTGCCGCTCCGGCAGGCGGGGCCGGGGCGATGCCGGGCAGCGGGAGCGCTCCCCGCCCGCCCGGGTTAACAATCGTGATCAGATGTTGTGCTGCCCAGCCTTGTTTCGTGTGCCGGTAACGAGCTGCTCCGGGGTGCTCCGGGTCACAGCAATAGAGCACTGGCCCCTCCGTCACCCCTGCCGAGAGCGGAGAGGGACAGCACTGAAGGATTTCTTACCAGTTTGTCAAACAAGTGCTTTCTTTTACACTCGTGTTCATCACACGCTTCAGAGGGGTGGTTTTTTTCTTTTGCAGAGGTTTTGCTCCCCTGACAGGCAGCCTGGCTCACGGAGATCCGGGAGAGGGTGGCTGCAGTGGGGTGACACCACAGGGTGACAGCGGGGTGTCATCACCCCCTGCCGTGGCCCTGCCCTGGGGGCTCTGGGCAGCGGGGCTGTGGCTGTGCTTTGCTGGACCCACGCTGCCACCACAGCAGGCTGTTGTGCCTGCTTTGGGCAGGGCTGCAGGGATGCTCTGGGCTCTGGCAGCCCTGGGCTTGCTCGTGGTGCTGCAGATGGTCGGGTTGTGGGGGCTGCTGCACTCCCACACAGGAGCTGCTGCTCACGGGCTGCTCCTGAACGTGGACGGAGGTGACACATCAATGTAGAGCTCAGAGAAAGAGCCAGCAGCAGCTGGGAAGCCTCAGCAGCTCCTCCACAACTTGTGCAGGCCTGCACTTCTGTGCAGTGGGTCACACCAGGCATGGTTAGGGTTGCAGCCCGGGTGGAGCAGGGGTTAGTGGCTGCTGGGCAGGGATGTGGAGCACAGCAGCCTCTCATTAGAGCTTGGCAGGACTTGGCGTTCACTGCTTTTCTTTCAAAGGAAGAAAAAACAGAGCATTGCATCTTGGGGGTTTTGTTTGGGAGGACAATACGAAGAATTGTAATTCTTTTTAAAGCTGGTGTTGTATCTGCATCCATGTAGATGTGCACCCGCTCCTTTATCTCACATGGGGATAATGATGCCTGGCTCCACACAACCTGAATAATTCATGGGCATGAACACGGTGCCCAGTGTGCGACGGCCTTCTCTGTGCACTGCAAACAGCCCCAGGAAAACATTAGGAAATAATTACAAATCTGGGGTCACTGGGTGGTTTTAGGGTCCAGTTCAGAGGGCCAAGAGCTGTTGACAGGACAGGGTTGGCAGCAGTGCCTGGGGGTTGCAGTGCTGGCTCTGCCCCCGTCCCATGGGCAGGATCAGCCCCTCTATCATCTGGGGCTCAATTTCCCACTTTCTTATCAGCAGTTAATTTTTTGGTGTTTATGCAGCTACTGAGTGATCTCCAGTGTCCCCAGAAAGCAGGTGCAGGACAGGTAACTGGGGCAGGTGCTCCAGCCAGTTGTGCTCTGTGCCACACCATGGGATTTGGGTGTCATTGCACCTCTATCAGACAACTTTTCAAAACTAACCTGCATTTTATTTCCTGTAAGCGGAGCACAGCTCAGGTCCAGCTCTCTTTTCTCTTTGCAGAGAAGAAAATTGGCACATTTCCCCCTGCAAATACATTTATTGTGCAGTAAGGGATCAAAACACCATTTAATCCTGAAGATTAAAACCTTATGTTGTTGGGGGATTCCTACGTGGAGCACTTATTTCCTTTACACTTGTTTTCTTTCTTTCCTGATGGATACAGCTGTCTGTTCTCTTGTCACCAGCCAGACCCCTCATAGCTGTGCCAGGGCTATTACTCCATCACGTTGCCACTCTGCAGAAAGCAGGTATTAAGCAAAACAGCATTCTCAGGAGCAGAAACCGCTATTGTTAGCAAAACAATACCTGCAAAACAATTTCCTCCCAACTGGAGCCTCGTTGCTCCCAGCAGCAGGATGGGAGGGGTGATTAGTGAACTGATGGTCACAATTTGTGATTTGTGGACTGTGATTTCTCACACTGGTGCTGCTCCTGACCCCAGAGCGGTGCCTCTCCCTGCAGGTGGGCAGGGGGAGGTGGAGGAGCCCCATCCCAAGTCCTTGCACGGATGCTCTCATGCAGGATGTTTTCCCCACCTTGGGCACTTCAGAGGTCACTTTGCTGCTGCCCAGAATTGATCTGAGATCACTCACAAAGGACTGGCTGGCAGCCCCTCGTCACCCCTGAATGTTTCTGGGTGTCGAATTTGGGCAGGGAAAAAGGAAAGACCGTCGGTGGTAGGGGGGGAAAGCTGGGGTTTGTTGGGGAATGTTTTCCTGACTGCAACAGCAAAGGGCGCTGAGCCTCACAGTAAACAAAGCCGGGTTCCTGGGGTGGCAGAACGCCAGACCTGGAGATTCACTGCTCGTTTTTTCAACAACAACAATTAGCTTCTTCAGCTAATGACGGGTTTCATAAGCAACCATGAATAATAGTGCTTAGGGACTCCTGGCAAAAATCGGTGTTTTGACTCAGGCAGCCACTGTCTCTGAAGTGCAAGCGGAGGCTCCTCACACAGCAGTTTCCTCCCGAGTCCTGCACAGACAGGCAGAGGGAGCGGCGCCCTGGGGCCGCTGGGCTTTGGGTGGGTTTGTTACGAGCACCTCCAAAGGGTCCCTGCAGGAAGCAACGATCCAGTTCTGCAGGGGCAGTCGGGCTATCGGAATACGATGGCAGCACTGGGAGACGTGGAGACTCTTTGCCTGCATCGATGGGAAGGGGAGGGACGTCAATTCTTTCTCTTCGAATTAATGAACTACAGGCTGGAACCCCCAGCCTGGTTAACAGCAGTATGGATTTCAGCCACCTGCTGCTGGAAGAGGATTCCTGTGCCCCCTGTGTGCTCCCCCCGGGCTGCGGGGTCCCTGCTCCCCTCTGCATCCCTCGCTGTGCCCGGCAGAGCCAGGCTCCCTGCGTGCCCTGCTCTGAGGGAGGCTCCCAGTGCTCCCCAGCTCTGCCAAGAGGTGCAGGCCAAGGAAGGTGTCTGCCCCTGAACGAGCCCCTTGCCCCAGGAGCCGCAGCCCCTGGCCCCGGGCCGGCAGGGGGGCACTCCCCGGGGCAGGGCTGCCCACACAGCTGGACAGACAGCCCAGCTCCTGCTGAAGCCTTGCCACTGCCAGCCCTCATCTTCAGCCTCTTCCTCAGCGTGAGGCAGCCCCAGCTTTCCAATTTTAATTTTATTCATACAGCTGCTATTACTCCATCTGGATCATGCGGGATGAATACTAATGGCCCTCTGGATTGTTTTAAGTGCAGATCTGAACCAGATACTTGCCTTCATTTTGTCAGGAGCTGTAGCACCACACTGAGATTTGTGGAGTTTCCTCCTAATGGGTCCCTCCTGGTGCCAGCATCAGACCTTGGTTTTGGTGTGTGTGAGGGCAGAGGAGACCTGCCAATGCCACAGAAAGGGAGACGTGGGCAACCTCTCTAAACTGGAATATATATTAATTTTATATGTATATATATATATATATAAAATCCATGTAGGTTGCCCTAGCTGAGGATCCCCAGGGAAGTTCTGACCCTCCAGTGAGGTCCTGGCTGTCCCCACGGGTGCAGGAGCTCCCCAGGCTGCTCCAGAGGGCAGCCCCAGGTCTGCTCTGAGGGCACTCCAACCTTCCGCCGCAGCCGAGGTGGGAATTATTCCATTTAGCAAAGAGGATTAATGTTTCATAACAAAGGGTAATTTATTCAATTGTACGCAAAAAGGGTAGCAGTAACGCACGCACGAAGCTCGCTTTGTTTCCTGGTGCTGTACTGGAAGTTGAAATCCTGTGGAAACACTGGTGGTGCCCCTCGGGGGAGAACGTGACCAGCCCCAGCTGGATTGGATTGCCTTCATTAACTGCACTTGACTCTGACAGAGGGGCACCTGGCAGGGTTCAGGGTGCACAGCCTGCTCTGGAGCAGATGGTGAGGCCACACCTGATCCCACAGAGAGCACCACAACCTCCCACTCCATCCCACCAGGGATCCTTGAGGGGAGCCATGGGGAGCTGCTGCTTCTGGCAGCCCCAGCGCCCAGCAGCTGTCGAGCACAGCCCGGATCCTGCCTTGATCTCCTCTTGCATCCCTGCAGAAGGAAGGCTGGAGTGCAAGGAGGGACCCTGACCCCCAGGATGGCCGAGTCCAAACTGTCCACATTCCTTCTGGGGCAGTAGCAGCTGTGTTGCTGTAACTGTTATGGGCTTGGAAAGGCAGGATGGGCAAACCTAGGAACATGTAGGAAAAGCTAAAATTGTCCACTGGATGAAATTATGGGAAAAAAGCAGACAGACTCTTGGGAAACAAAACCCATCTTGGATTGAAAGGCTGCCTTTAGCCCAGCCAGCTCTGTGGTCCTGGCACAGGTGGCCCGCTGTGGTTCTCTGTGGTGCTGCCCAGCACCTACAGCCAGGCTCTAACAGACAGTGAGGGAGCAGGAGGCCCTGAACAAACACACTTGGTTGTTATTGCTTCTCTAGACCTAAATGAACTCCGTGAACAGTCCCAGTCCCTGTGCAGAGGCCACCTGGGTCCCAGCTCCTGTTGGGGACAATTCTGCGTGGCGCTGATGGCATCGCACGTCTCTGCAGCACCTGGGCACGTATTTACAGCATTTCCACACCTTTTGTGTGGCAAGAACTCTTGAAATAAGCAACCAGTAAGAGCTTTTACCTTCCAGGCAGCCTCTAAAGCCTCCATATCTGCGCTGATCCAGCCCTGGGGATTTGCATTAATTACTCCTTCCCCCGGTGACTTTCACTGACTCTCTGGCGAAGGCACCTGCAGCACACACAGCCCTGACACCAACTTCGTGTCACCTGTCACAGCAACAGAGGGGCAGCACTGCGAGAGGGGACATCAGTGCTCCAGACCAAGGCAGCCAATCCCCCAGCGCTGTCACATCACCACACTCCCAGCAGGTCAGTAATCTGAACCACAGCAAGAGAATCAGGCGCTTACTCCTGACAGAAAATAAGGTTTAAATAAAATAAGTCACTGTGCCATGTTGCTGGCTGCTGTTTTGGCCAAAGACAAAAACAGAAGTGTGAAAGGACTTTTATTTCCTTCTCCTCCTCACCTGCTAATTCTGTTTTCACCAAAAGATTCTAAGGCTAAAGACTAAATTGGCAAAGTTGCATTTATAGGGAATTTCTAAGAAAGGATTTATGAGGAAAACCTTGAAAGTCCCTTTGCTGAAGGGACAAGAGGGCTCCTTCCCCACCAGGTTCCAGCCCGTGGCTTCCCAGGGAGTCCTGCTCCTGCTTCCCTGGCAAGCAGGGCTCCAGCTGATGTCACTTCTTGTGTTCCAAACCCTGCCTCTCTGCCGAGCTCTCCGCGAGCTGCTGCTTGCCCGCCTCGCTGCAGGGCTGTGTGGGACCGTGGCTCCTCACATTGTTCCTGCAGGAAGGGCTCTGTGGGGACACAGCTCTCATCACCGCTGTGCTGGCCGTGGCATCAAAGAGAATAGCAGATAAATTGTGGCTGGAGACAATGAAGGGGAGTGAGCCTCTGGGATTTGCTCTGCTCCAGGACTGTGCCATGCAGTCATTAATGATCTAGAGAAGCAATAAGCTGTGAAGGAAGGGAATTAGCAATGATACACAGCTGTGTCAAGTAGGCAAGTTTAAAGAAGCTGGAGAAATTTTAAGGACATCTACCAGCAGCTGGTGGGCGAGTGCCTGGCTTGGAGAGGGTGTTTGCTTTGCCCAACACAAAATGATGAACAGAGATTGCAATTACCTGAGGTACTGGCAAGAATGTCTGTGCCTGATTAGCCCTGTCAACTCAGACAGATGATACACAGAGGAAACCCTGCACCCATATCCCAAAAGCCAAGAAATACAGTTCCCTCCAAAGGGCACAGCAGGGAAAATCTAGCCTTGGAAATAGGAGGTTTTAACGCTCACCTGAGCATTCGTGTTTTGTTCTGAGACACCCCAGAGAAGATACAGGAGAAATAAAAATTATAGCAATGCTTTTCTGAATAAGATGAAACTCCCTGCAATAAGTTATTGGGGGTTCCAAAGCACTTGGCAGAGATCACACGAGAAATCCGGGGTGGTCTGGCCCCCAAGCAGGCTCCTCACAAGCCAAAGGCTCAGCCCTGCTGATGGCATCCTGGGGCAGGGGATGGCAAGGAGTGGTAGTTCTCCAAGCCCAGCACTGCTCTACTTTTTTCCCCTTAACAACTGAAGTGATTAGAGTGAAACTTTGACTTGATGAGCGATCGTTGTGGTGGTGGCAGCTGAGTGTAGCCCCTTCATTTTCTTGGTTTGTCTTTAAAAGAACATTGGCAGCATTTCATCCCGATTTAATGCTCAGGCTCTCTGTTCCATATTCATTTCTCCCTCCCTTCTTCCCTCATGCTTAAAAGAATCAAATTATTGTTTTATTTGTGTTCTCGTGTACAAAGCAGGGACTTGTGAGGTGGCTGTTCCTCTCGGTACATGTCACCCGTGGGACACCGGCTGTGCTTCGTCACCGAGGGAACAGGGACAAAGCTGCAGCAAGCCCTAATTACAGGATAATGTGCAAAAGCAGCTCCATGTTTTTCCCCCAGGTTCCAGCTCAGTGGAGTCCTTTACTCCTCGAGCTCTGATGCGTTGGAAGCTTATTCAGCATTATTTCTGTTAATTAGTGGCATTAGAGCAGTTTCAGGAAATCCTGGGTGAGCTCAGAGCTGTTGCTGTTGCACACTTTACTGCCACCCCTCCTCCTGCCAGGCCTCCAGCCCAGGGCCCTCGTCCTGTAGGCACAAAACCCAAGAGAGCTGCGACCCACAGCGTTCCCAGGCTGGGGAGGGCAGCCCAAAGCACACTGACCACTGTGCACTGCCACTGTGCCACCCATGCCCCCACTGTGCACTGTCACTGTGCCCCCCGTGTCACCACTGTGCCATCCGTGTCACCACTGTGCACTGCCACTCTGCCACCCGTGCCCCCACTGTGCACTCGCACTGTGCCACCCATGCCCCCACTGTGCACTGTCACTGTGCCCCCCGTGTCACCACTGTGCCATCCGTGTCACCACTGTGCACTGCCACTCTGCCACCCGTGCCCCCACTGTGCACTCGCACTGTGCCACCCATGCCCCCACTGTGCACTGTCACTGTGCCCCCCGTGTCACCACTGTGCCATCCGTGTCACCACTGTGCACTGCCACTCTGCCACCCGTGCCCCCACTGTGCACTCGCACTGTGCCACCCATGCCCCCACTGTGCACTGTCACTGTGCCCCCCGTGTCACCACTGTGCCATCCGTGTCACCACTGTGCACTGCCACTCTGCCACCCGTGCCCCCACTGTGCACTCGCACTGTGCCACCCATGCCCCCACTGTGCACTGTCACTGTGCCCCCCGTGTCACCACTGTGCCATCCGTGTCACCACTGTGCACTGCCACTCTGCCACCCGTGCCCCCACTGTGCACTCGCACTGTGCCACCCATGCCCCCACTGTGCACTGTCACTGTGCCCCCCGTGTCACCACTGTGCCATCCGTGTCACCACTGTGCACTGCCACTCTGCCACCCGTGCCCCCACTGTGCACTCGCACTGTGCCACCCATGCCCCCCCTGTGCCCTGTCACTGTGCCACCCGTGCCACCACTGGTGCCAGCCATCCGTGCCACCCTGTCCCCGGTGCTCCCGGCACAGGGAGCCGTTCCCTGGGAGCCTGTCTGTGTCTCGCACTCCCCCGAGCCCCTCGGGGAGCTGAGCCCTGCTGGGTGCCCACCCTGCAGCTCCTTTTCCTCTGCTCACTGAGCCCCCCGTCCCCGGCAGTGTCGACCCTGGCACTAAATCACCTCCCACCTTCCCTCTGCCTTGCAAACACTGGGCAAAATATTTATAGCTCCTGCTGGGGATGCAGCTCACGTGCCACATATTTCAACAACAAGGACTTATTAAATAATAACTGACATTTACCTAGCTGCCTCTTGTCCTCAGGGCCCCCAGGACTTGGCAAACTTTAATTAATAGTTGTTTTAATAGTTAAATAACCTTTATAACTGCATTTCATTTATTCCAGGCCCATCAGAAATAAAGTCATAATGATCTGAGTCAAGCGATAAAACACAACATCTGGTTTAATGTTTGCAGGTTATTTAATGAACTGAGGAACCTGGCAGAAGAACCAGATATTTATTTCTTTTCTTCTTATAAGAAATGGGGCTTGTAGTGGGATACATCTTGATGCTGCTGTTTGCCTTCCTGTTTTCTCAGCAGCGGGGCCCCGTGTGCCCATCCCGTGGGAACAGGGTGCCAGGGCATGACCACAGACAGAGTGCAGAACACCACTGATGTATCCGGGGTGCATTCTGTGCCATCTGTTTTTACGTGGCCCTGGAAGAGCAGTTCCAACACAGCACACGCTTCAGTGGCCACGGAGTTCCTGCGTCTGCAGAATCCTCGGCAAGGCTGGCACTTGGCCCAGAGCATCCTTCCCCGCAGCGGGCTCCAGGACAGGCAGTGCCACCTCCAGAGCCTTCTGAAGCCTGCTCCAGAGGGCTGAGCAGCCCCTCACACCTGAGTCCCTGATGTGGCTCCCACCTCTCGCCCTCTGGCATGCAGCAGGCCCTGTCCCCACGTCCCAGCTCAGCCACCTCCCTGCAGGTCTCAGCCACCTCCCTGCAGGTCGGTGTTAGCTGTTCTCCCTCAACTTGTGACACATTTCCCACGTTTCCTCAGTGTTCTCTGCAGCCTATTATGAGTATCCTGACTAATGTTGCTTAACGCAGCTCACTCTGGATCCCAGAGTAGCGTCTGCACAATAAAATTACCTTCCTCAGGCATATTTTGGGTACTCGTGCTCCCCCCGCAATGTTACCTATTAATTGCACAGAGAAAATATTCCAGAAACTTACTCGTGCCCTTGAGCTACATTCATGTTTATTTCCATAACTCTTTGATACAATATTTGTCTTTGCCCGACTTAGTTTGCCAAAAGGAAAGGGAGAAGGAGGAGAAGCATATGAGGGATTTGGATTGCCTCACATCTGCCTTTCTTTAAGCAGCCCATATGGGAAAACATATTCTTCTGCACAGAATTTGTTAAAGGTTTCGTAAAACGCATTGCGTACACATTTAGCACAGAACCCAGCAATATTTATATTTAAAATGGGTCCAAACAGATCCATTTGGAGAGCGCTTGGAAGACGTAGGGTGGCAGTGCACATTGCAAATGTAATAGTCTCGTTAGCTGGCTCAGCTTGTGGGATCTGCTCCGTGAGCTGATGGGAGAAGAAGCTCCCACTGTGGTAAGTGCAAAAATCATAATGTATGCAATGCTGTGAGCACATTTCATCTGTGACGCTCCGGAGAGGCGACATTATCCGTGTTCCCCTTTAAGACAGAGTAGCTGAGTAAATGGGAACCGACATGAGTGGATACTTCATCTATTTCCCTGGTGTGGGTGTAAATCACGGGAGGCAACTTGCAACCCCCTCGTTCCTGTTGGTGCACAGCCGCTCACCTGGATGGTCCCACCGAGTCCCCTGCAGTAATTAGTGGCATTCCGGTTTCCCGTGCTGGCCGGAGCCCATCAGCCCCGTGGGGTGAGGGCGAGGAGCCGCACCCGGCCCTCCTGGAGCTCCGGTGCGCACCGAGCTCAGCTCCTGCGGGGCCGGCACGGATGGGGTGGTGGGACGGAGAGCAGAGGCTGATCTCCACGGGCAGATCCTGGGTGTCTGTGTCGTGATTCCAGCAGGGTACCGGCCCAGTTATGGGTTTATTTCATAGGGATAAGGTTTAAAACCACGTTAGTCCCTGCCCGCCCCCCGCGCAGTGTTCCCTGCACGGCCCCACTCCCGAGCGGGGCTGGGGATGTGAGGTCCTGCCTGTAGCAGCAGCAGCGGAGGCTGACAAGCACTAATCACATCCCATTAGCTGCTTTCAGCCTGCGCTGGGTTGGGTTTGGTCTGAATCTTTATTAGATAAGCTTGAATTAGCAGCAGGGCGTGTGATGCAGCAGCCTCTGTGCTCCCACCCGGGGAGGCGGTGCCGCCCCGGGCCGTCCCGAGCGCACACAGCCCTGCCTGCCTGGAGCCCATTTCATTTCGCCTCGGCAATCTTCCGCTATGCACTTAAGTAAACAAAGATCAAGCTACTCACAGCCTTAATTAGGCTGCACATAAATAAGAGATTACTGGGTTAGCCAGGAGTATACGTGGGAGAGTAACAATCACCGCAAGAAAACCCCAGCCCAGCGTTTCCCTTGCAGCACCTCCCTGTGCATCCCTCCGTCCCTTCCCACCCCACATTGCTTTTTCTGCTGTCTTGCCAAGCTGCGGGGCCGATGTGAGCGCTGCAGCGCTGCGAGGATGGAGGATGTGGGGCCGCAGCGGTGCCGGGTCCTGCAGCGGTGCCGGGTCCTGCAGGGGTGCCGGGACGGGAGGCTGGTCCCTCGGGTCCTGCAGCGGTGCCGGGACGGGAGGCTGGTCCCTCGGGACCTGCAGCTGTACCAGGACAGGAGGCTGGTCCCTCGGGACCTGCAGCTGTACCAGGACAGGAGGCTGGTCCCTCGGGACCTGCAGCATGTCCTGCTCCTCCGGGGCTTGGTGGCTGAAGCTGAGGCATGACGATGTTCATGGCAAGTCTTGGGGAAGGCGGGGTCTGCTGCTTGCACCCAGGAAGAGCCCAGGGCTCTGACTCGAAGGCCTGGTTTCCTTGGCGTGGTGCAGGATGGAGGGATGGGGCAGGAGCATCCCAGCTCTCCCCTGGTGCAGGGGCTGCTGCTCTGGGCTGCCTCATTTCCCGCTTGCGGCGGCAGAGGATCATGGGGAGATGTTCCCAAAAGGCACAAAATATTACAAGAAGATGCTTTTTCAGCCAAGGTGCTGACACAGCACCATCCGTGTTTCTTAACCAGGAGCGATGTCTGAGTTATCTCAACCTAAAGCCTGAAATATACATTACAGGCTGTGTCTTTCTGTGCTTTATTTGGGCTGCAAAGTGATATCTTATTATTTCTCCCTCCTGGGCATCCTTTAATGAATCTAGATTTGAAAGTGAAATATTTATTGTATTTCAGGAGCTTAAGCGTGGAAGGAGAGGAGGAGGAATATGCAAATTTAGCTGAAAGCATTAAAAAAGGTCTCCTCTTTACTAAAAAAAGAAGGTGCAAGTGTGAATCTATTGAGCCTCAGAATAGATGTCCCAAAAAATAGTGTAATGGGGATGTGGGGAACAGGAGACCCCCCAGGAGCTACCCCACTCTAGCTCCTCTCAAACACTTTGGGGATGGGAGGTTAGGCCTGCAGTTAGAGATGTGTCTCATTGTTCTTAGTCCTCAACCTGGCCATTGCAGTGCTTTGTAAAAATGCAGAAGAAAATATTTTTCTGCAAATAAACCAGAAACAAAGCAATAAAGCCAAGTGTATTGGCACAGGTAAAAGCAGATTGAATGCAAAAGCTGCCAGAGCCCCAGCTTCATTGGAATCCACACCTTTGTTTAAAAAAAGAGTTATTTTGCCATCTTCCGCAGCCAAAATGAAGCAAGCTATTAATGGGTTGTGGTTGTGTCACTTCAGACCATTGTGGTGTCAGTATTCCATGGAGCAAAGACAGAGTACAGCGTATGGGAACAGCACCATCGGCTTCAGCTGTTGCAAACAATATGGGGCAGAAATAATTGAACTAAAAAGAAATTACAGCTATTTGGGGAGGTGGCAACTCTGCTGCATAGAGAGGAGGCTGCAGGTGCCGAGTCAGGCATATGCTTTCAAAAATCAGGATAAAAATCACTGGGTTTGATGCTGGAGAGATTTTTGGTGGAGAGGGAGCCGCTCTGTCAGCATTATATACGGGCAGGGAGGAGGGAGGAGGAGGCCTTGCCTATATGGGGAGTTGTGCTGGGTTCAGGCGGGCTGCTATGAATCTCTGTTTGTGCTTTTAAGTCTCAGATGTATCATCCAGCCACCGCAGCTTAACAAGTTGCTGTTTGTCAGCTGTGCTGTAAGTCACCGTGGGCGTGCTCGGCACCCAGCTCGGGGATGCCATAAAGCTCGGCAGATTGTGCCTTTCGTCTGTTCTTATTCCAGTCCTTTTAGCTTAAACCAGTTCCTGATCATTGCAAAAACCCCAAACGAGGCTTGTTTCCAGCAAAACAGCCATCTGGGCAGTTTTCTCGCAGCTTCACGGAGTTGTACTGGGAGCTGCATTACCCGGGCACCGGCCGTGCCCCAGGCGTTCCTCTCTGCAGCCGTGGGGACAGCCCGCCCGTGGGGACAGCCCGCCCTTGGGGACAGCCCGCCCGAGGGGACAGCCCGCCCGTGGGGACAGCCCGCCCTTGGGGACAGCCCGCCCGAGGGGACAGCCCGCCCGTGGGGACAGCCCGCCCTTGGGGACAGCCCGCCCTTGGGGACAGCCCGCCCGAGGGGACAGCCGGCCCTTGGGGACAGCCCGCCCTTGGGGACAGCCCGCCCGAGGGGACAGCCCGCCCGTGGGGACAGCCCGCCCTTGGGGACAGCCCGCCCGAGGGGACAGCCCGCCCGTGGGGACAGCCCGCCCGAGGGGACAGCCCGCCCGTGGGGACAGCGCGGTGGCTTCGGCAGGCTCAGGTCAGAGCCGGGCTGGCACCACCTGCCTCCTCCACTGCCTCGGTCACCGCACCTCGGGCGGACAAGGGCAGAGGAGGAAGAGAGGCAGCAGCAGGATTGAAATGTTTCAGCCCTGCTGGGCTGCGGCGTGGCAATATTTCACCCTGAAATAGATTTTTCACTTGAAATTTGTTAAATGGTGGATGTCAGCTGGGAGACTCAATGTTTTGATGGCTGGAAGTGCCTGTTGGAAGGGAAACTTCTTTCACAGTGATTGTGAAGCACCTGACTCTCCGTTCAGAGCACACACATATGCATTCCATGATCTCTAATACCATATGTAATATACAGTACATCTGCTGCTGTACATGTGAAATATTTGCCCTGTGAACACGGCTGATTTAGCAATGGAAAGGGTTACCCACAGCCCGGGTTTGAAGGGAGCAGTCTGTCACCCAGAGAAATGGAGCTCTGTGGAGCTTCCAGCAGGTCTCAGGGAGGGGTGAAATGCTGAGCCCTCCTTCCCAGAGAGCCAGCAATACTCTGGTATTGAGCATATTAATACTCACATGCAGAGCAGGTCACCTGCAGCTGGCACAGGTATTTACATCATGGTGGCACCTGAGGGTCCTGGCCCACGTGCACAGCCCTGGAGAACTTGTGCCAGCACTCACATGAGTCACTCCACACTCCACTTCTCCAAAGGTTCTGAACTGATAAAATAGAAATTTTCTGGTATTCCAAAAAACTTTCAGCTGGCTCTGGCTAATTTCCTCCTCCCAGAGTGAGACAATTTCACAGTAAATTCATCATTGCAGCAGCTGCTGGGCACCATCTCTGTTCCAGCTCCTGGCAGCCCTTGTTGTCCCTCCCTGTGCCTCCTCAAATGCCACCTGTGGCACTGGTACTCCACTCTCAGCCCATTCCTTTCCATTTCAGGGAGACTCTTCCAGCAGAAGGTGACACAAACCCTTCCACGTCCTGCTCCATGATCCCAGCCCCACTGTCCCCTGCCCTGCCACTCACTGCACACACCAGGCAAGGCTGGCAAGGCTGTGGGCACAAGGGGCCCCACATCAGCCCAGGCAGGCCACAGGGACATGCCTTCAGGAGGTGTGCCTCTGTCCCAGAGCACAGCCAGCTGCTGATGTGCAGCTCCTGAGCAGCTGGATAGCTGACGACACGAGGAGGAGGAAGGACATGTTGGAGGCAGGCTGATTTTTTGGCAGATGAGATTAAAAACACATTAATTGGGCTGGGACCTTCACACCCAGATACAAACAGGGAGTGTGACCTGGTCTCTGCCAGCTCCCCAGCTGCTCTCTGGGGTGGAGAGGCCCCTGTGCCCCCTGCACAGGAGGGGTCCCCCCTGCCCTAACCTGCTCCCAGGGAAGGAGCTGTTTGCTGCTCTCAGGTGAAGAAACTCTGTCTGTGGCTTTGGTACTTGACGTGATGGGAGCCCCCAGGAGACAGGGGAATTGAAGACAATGCTTTTTTCTTTATTTGCTGGGCAGAGATACAGGAGAAGTGTGTGAGGGCTCCCAGAAGTGTAAGAGTCTGGATGTTCTTGTGGTCAATCACAGTTCTTAACCCTTCTCAGTCCTGCAGCGAGCCCCCTTGGGATTGTTTGCATCTCGACTTCAAGACTGCCTGTCTGAAGGCAGCCAGGAGGGGGGAGGCTGTCACACAGACACGGCAGCCCTGTGTCCCCCTCTCCCCTGGCACCAGGCCATCAAAGGCAGGCTGCAGCCTGGTGCCGTCCTGGCTCTGGTGCCAGGGAAGCTTTTGTTGTACAAACCTCCCCACTCCACTGGAGGAATAAGTGAGGTTGTTTTGATTCCAGCAGATGACAATCCAGCTTAAAATCGTCTTGAGGGTTTGGTCAGGTGTGTGTTGTCTTGTAGACATCTGGATGGTGTTTAGGCTTTTCCCCCCGAAGGATCCCAACTTCCCCTGCTGCAGTGAATCTGCTGCCTGCACTGGCACTGGGAGGGGATGGGGCACACGTCCCTCTGTCTCAGCCTCACCTGTGGGCACTCTCAGCACAGCAGTGGTGGTCAGAAGGCAGGGGGCAGGCAGTGGGGAGCCTGCTGAGGTGCAGCCTGGCCCTGCGGCTGCCGGGTCCCCCTCTCCTCCCCGCTCTGCTCCGGAGCCACCGGCGGTGCCGTATCCATCTCAATGTCATTTTCCTTGAGATGTGAGCTGGAACAAATCCGGAGCAGCTGCTCCATCTCTAAGTGTCCTTCAGGGATCCCTTCAGCAGACACTTTGCAGGATATAATGATGACATTCTAACGAGCGCTAATGCACACGTTGTCATCTTTCTGTATTTACACTTCCCACAGGAGGCATCGTTCCAAGAAGGAAAAGTGAGAGACGGAAACTTTTCTGCAGAACCTTGGGCGCCTGCGCCGGGCTGGGCCGGGGAATGTGCCTGCTGGAGAGGAGCTGCAGGCTGGGGGATGCCCGGGCTGTGAGGGCAGCGGCTGGCACTGCCCAGAGGGGTGCCCAGGAGAGCACAGACACCAGGCAGGAGCCCCCTGATCCCTGCAGTTAGAGAACACCAGGCTGCAAGGAAAAAGAGGGGAACAAGGGTTATTTGAGGGTACAGAGTGACAGCAGAGCCCACATCACTCCAGACCTCACCAGCTTCTAATGATTTCACTGGGAACCAGGGCATTCTGTATGCTGGAACGTGTGGGCCTTCCCTCTGCTTTGCCCCTGAAGATGGCACACAGAACAAGTTCGTGGCCCTTGTGGTAGGCACTCGTTAGCCACATCAATAAACAAAACCAGAATGGCTTCAGGGAGCAGCACTGTCCCAGGGCTGGCACTGGCAGAAGGACTCTCCAGTCCCTCAGGCAGTGAAACTCTCCTTGTCCAGGAGGAAGCGAGAGGAATCAGCTCTTTCCCCCCAGGAATGTTAAATACAAAGGTATGGACGTGTGCCTATAGATAAATACACAAAGGAGAAGCTGCCAAAGCGAGTGGAATGAGGCTCTGTATCCGTGTGGCCTTTCAGCATTGGCAGCTGGGATGGATGAGGTCCTCACCTTGTCCTCTGCTCGCTGATCTTACTGGGAGGAAGATCCTATCAAATACATAATATCTCAAAAGGTTTCTGTTTCCACCACTCTGCACACCCCACTGTCCCCCCTGCATTACCTGGGCTGGGAGAGAGGATCTGGCCAGAATGATAACCTGCAATAAATGGCTCTGCTTGTCGGGGGAAATTTTGCTGGCAAGTTTCCGAACCAGATTAAAAAGTAAATGAGATTTCTTCTGGAGAGTTATTTTCAAGGGTTTTGTCTGCTGATGTTCTCGTGCAAGATTGCAGCTTTGCCAAGGGGGGAAGAGAACAAAAGGGGAGGATAAAGAACCGAGGTTGCAATTATCCAACAGAACGAGGTTCTCCAGTGAAAGCACCTAATCAGAAAGTCTCAAATTTGCTTAAAATACAAAGTGTGGTACAACATTTATTTATAATCTGCCTCACCTGCTCAGATAAAACTGTTTCTAAAGCCAGGCAATTGCAGGAGACAAGCTGTAAAATGGAACAAATGGAATCAAATCGGGTATTAATAACAGTGGAATGAAATAATAACAGAAGTGGGTCCTTGAGCAGAGCACAGTTCCTGTGTTCCAGCGAGCACAGGTGGGGCCGTGTGGGCATTCCCAAGCAGGAGGCACGGCAGGACAGGGGGAGGGGGAGGCAGAAGCTGTGTGAGCCCAGCAGGGTGCAGGAGTGGCTGGGCCCCGGTGTGGGCAGGTGGTCAGTGCTCAGGCTGCCCTCCTGAGGAAGGTGAAGTTGGTTATGTCCTGGAGAGACTCTCCAGAGCTGAATGCAACGTGATGCTCCTCCAAAGCCTTCAACTGGGACCCTGGGTGAGTCTCTGGGTGTTTATTTCTCTGTTGATGCTGTGGAAATGTCATTGGTTTGGTTGTTTGGTGGTTTAGTTATTGGGTGCAGGACTTCACATGCCCCTGAACTGCTGGGAAGCTCAAGGAGTGACTGTAGTAACAACAAGGCAGGGAATGTGTCAGCTGCAGAGTGAGATGGTTTTGCCCATGTCCAGCAGCTCTTGCTCCAGCCAGACGTGTGGGTAGGTCCTCTGGCATTGTGAAAGTTGGTTGCATAGGTGCTATTCCAGGTTTGGTGTCTCTGTGCTCTGTAAAAAGTTCTTTGCCTCTCTGCAAGGTCATTGACATGAAGCACAAGCTGGGGAGCTGTATTGACACTCAAACATTTATAAACCCTTTTGTTACTGTCCTGTGCTGTTGGGGAAGGCAGAGCAGGGCCCTGGGTGTGGTGCTCCACAGTGAGATGTTCTGAGTCAGAGCAGCTTGTTCTCGTTACTCACAATCCCTGCCCAGGCAGAACCAGCTGGAGATGGTGCTTTGGGGGTCTTGAAACCTCTTGCACATCAACAGCGAGTCCAAACACAAACACCTGTGTGTGAGCTGTTGTCCAGGGAGCAGCTTGCTGCTCCCCTGCAACCTGTGCTCCTACATGCCCCAGAGAACACTTGAAATGAAGAAAAAAGCACTTCCTCCTCCTGTTCCTTGCAGCAGGTGAGGAGCAGGTGGCTGTGCCCCGGCTGGGCTCCGTGCTGGGGCTGGCAGCAGGCTCCTGCCCCAGCCCAGCCCGGCCTGGGGGCTGCTGGCAGTCCCAGAGAGTGGGAAGCAAGGCCAGGCTTCCCCCGTGCCGTGGCTGTGCCCTGGACCCCTCACCCTGCACACAGGTGGGCACTGGAGCTGCACCCAGCCGTGCTGGGCTGTGGGGTCTGCAGTGCTCCTGAGGACTCAGGAGCTGGTTGTGCTGGTTTTCTGCTCCTGTGGTGTTGCTGTGCAAGTAACAAAACTGCATGGAAAGGGTGGAAAGGCTGTAAAGAAACTGTGGGCAGCTCCTGGCAAGTGTGAGTGGACAGGGCAGTACTGGGGGGTCCCCGGGAGGTGACACGGGGTGCACACAGGTCTCTGTTTGTGCCAGGCTCTGCCAGGGATGCTGCACCACTGCCAGCACCCACCACCATGGCAGCTGCCTGTAACCCCAGCTCCTCCCTCCGTTGTGTATGGATTTGGGCAGCCGAGCAGCTGCCGGGCTGACTCCTGTAATTGGGGTCAGTCACAGAAAAAACCCTGTCACAGCAGAAAGTGCCTCTCAGCTGCTGGGGCTGACACAGACAGTGGCACCCCGGGGACAGGGACACAGCCCCGCCGCCCTCCCTGCCCTCTCCCTGCCTCTGCTCCCCTGCTTTCTCGGCACAAAGCTCCTCTTTGCTCTCTCTCTCCCCTCAAAGCAGGCGAGTGTTTGCCCTGGTGCTGGTTGCCAGACCTGCTTACCCCACCCCACCTTCTGCCTGGGCTCCTGGGGCAGTCCTGCCCTCTGTTTGTTGGGGAAGCTTGCGAGCTGTAGGAAAAGCCTGGGGTGCAGGAGGGCTCTGTTCTGTGCTGGTGCCACTGAAATAAATAAACAAGCATATAGATCATTGCTGCTCCTTTCTGCTCCCCCTGCCAGTCAGCGCTGAAGGAGCCAGGGACCTTGCATGGAGATAAATGCAGTGCAAGGGGTAATTAAAGTGACTGATTTCTCCATGGCAGGAGCTTCCCAAGGCTTCACTGCTGTGGTGCCCTTGTGTTTGAGCAGGGAGACGAGCCAGAGGTGCCAGCACGTTCTGAAGTGGCAGGAGCTGGGGACAGCCACCCCTGGGCACCTCCTGTGAGAAGCGCTCAGCCCTGGGGTCTGTGAGCTGCATCTCAGCCCACAGATAATAACAATCTCATTTCCCTGCCAGGCTGCACCAGCAGGACCTCTCAGTCTCCTTTCTCCCCTTCTCTGTCTCCTTTCTCCCCTACTCTGTCTCCTTTCTCCCCTTCTCTGTCATGGAAGTAGCACGAGGGAAAGGTTCACAGCTCAGGGCAGGAGGCAAGAGATGAAATTGCACAACTCTTTTATTGACAAAGGGGGTCTTCCAAATCTGCCAGGAGTAAGAAGGCCGTGGTGGAGGCAGGGGGAGCAGGATGGCCCTTCAGGCTCTGGGGCACACGCTGAGCCATTGCATTGGTAAACAGCAGCTGGTCCAAACAGCTGGATCATGGAAATGGGGAGACCCAGTCCAGAGCCACCACAGCCATGTGTGTTCCCAAATGCCTTCTGCCTCTGCTCTGCACAGCTTCATTGCAGCCCTCCCATCACTTATCATGAGGGACAGCATGTCTGGCCTTGTTTGTGAAGCAGAAATGTTTTGTGCCACTGTTAATCACTGCCCTGCACCTTTAGTCTAAAGCCTCATCCAAAGCTGCAGCCAGGGGCTCATTTAGGTTTCTGGTTGGTAGCAATAATACCCTTTTAATATGCTAAATGAGAACACAAATGAACCTTCCTTACGCTTATGAGTTGTTGGAAACATCCCTGCACAACTGAAGGTCACTCCATGGGCAGATTGATGCTGCCCTGCCAGGCCCCATTCATCACTCGGGGCTGGCACTGCAGGTGGCACTGGGGACACCCATGCTGGCAGGCAGGGGACAGCTCAGTCAGGCGTGGGGCTCATGGGTTCCTGAGTGCCAGTTCCCTCCAGGTCTGCCCAGACCTGCAGGCACTGCCCATCCTGTCAGATCCCCAGCTTTGGTTGGGGCTTTTTCCATTCCTCAGCAGCAGACACGTCTCTTCTGATGCTATCGTGCATTCCTCTCTCTTTTGCTTTCTGCTCTTCCTAGGAGCTGGTGTCCTGGTGATCTATGAGTTGTTTGGAGAAGCAGCAAACACTACTTATGCATTATATACATGTCTTGTCTGTTCCACTTGATAATGCCATTCTTTAATATGCTCAGCAGTAGCTTTTGGGCTGCCTCTCTCCCCTCTCCCCTAAAAGCTGCCTGGCACACACTCAGACCTTTTTCTTCATCAAATAATTTAGGGGGATTTTATGTCTAACTTTGTTTTCCAACATCCTTGTGTGTGGAGAAGAAACCAAACAAAGCATCTGCCTCAGGACCCTGCAGCATTTCTGTCCCGTTCTTTGCAGAGACAGAGTGGCTCCGAGGTTTGGTCAGAGATGAAAGAAGAGAAGACAATGACAGATTAGTGCATGAGCTGGTGTCTCCATGTGGGTGGAGGGAGAACTGCCTCCCCCCTGTTTGGTGTAGGAGCTGCCCATCACGTTGCCAGTGTGTGTGTGTGTATTTCTATATTATATTTGTGTGTGTATATTTCTATATTATATATGTGTGTCTATTTCTATATTATATGTGTGTCTATTTCTATATTATATGTGTGTCTATTTCTATATTATATTTGTGTGTGTATTTTTATATTTTATTTGTGTGTGTATATTTCTATATTATGTCTGTGTCTATTTCCATATTGTATATGTGTGTCTATTTCTATATTACATTTGTGCGTGTCTATTTCTATATTACATTTGTGTGTGTCTATTTCTATATTATATCTGTGTGTGTCTATTTCTATAGTATATTTGTGTGTATATTTCTATAGTATATTTGTGTGTGTCTATTTCTATATTATATCTGTGTGTCTATTTCTATATTATATATGTGTGTCTATTTCTATATTACATTTGTGTGTATATTTCTATATTACATTTGTGTGTGTATTTCTATATTACATTTGTGTGTGTCTATTTCTATATTACATTTGTGTGTGTCTATTTCTATATTACATTTGTGTGTGTCTATTTCTATATTACATTTGTGTGTGTGTGTATGAGTAATGATGCCCCATCACATGCAGACCTCGGCACCACAGAGGCAGCAGGAGAGGAGGGCAGCACTGCAGCCCCCTCTTTCCCTTCGGGGATCACGGTCCCTGCAGGGTGTGGTGTGAGTGCTGAAGGCCCAGGAATGACGGGGGCTCTCCTGAGCATGGGGAGCCATTTAAAAGGGGGGAATAGAGCTTTTTCAGTCCTCTTTTTCTAGCTGAGAGGAGAGCATCTGTCATCACTACTCTGATTCATGAAAATCACTCTGACCTCTCATATGGAGAGTCTCAGCTCTCCGAAGCCAGGGGAATCGTGGCCTCATCCCTGAACTCAGTTATTTTACCTGTTCTCTCTCCAGATGCTCTAAATAAAGCACTCAATGTGCTGCACTCAAGGCACCCTGACTTTACTCAGTAGTCAATGACAACTTGTTCTTTTTGATTCCCATGCAAAAATTCCCACTATCCCTTGCTTTCTGTTTGCTCATCTCCTGCATTCTGTAGAGAGGGCTGTGGGGACCTTGGTCCCAGTGCTGCCTGCACTGGGAAGGGCAGGGGGGATTCCTGGGTGCCAGCTCCATCCTCTGCACTGATGCTGCAGGATAAATCCTGCATCCCTCCGCACACACCATCCTCCTCTCAGCATGATGCTGAGAGGGAGAGCAGTACATGATAGATAAGCTTTAAAAAGGAGTCCAGGGTCACAGCTTTGTCTATAAAAAGTAAATAATGTGAAGAGCAGAGACCCATCTCCCAGCTGGCACATGCAAGGAGCTGAGAACGTGCTTTGCCTCGTGATGGGGAGCTCCCTTGGGACCTTGGACCTGCCAGTAAATGAGAGACCCGAGGGACGAGTGTGTGATGCACAGCCTGGGGCAGCAAAGCAGCCTCAGAGCGAGAACCACAAACAGAGAGCGACTCGAAGGCTGTTAAGACATTTGCCTCTTGCATAGAATTTCCTCTTCTTGTGTTTCCATTTGGCACAATGGCTTGTTCCACAGGACTCTGGAAGGAAAGCTCCCCCAGTTCTGAGCAAACACAGCTGGGTGATTAAACACCGGGGGAAGCACTGGACGGTCTGGAGGAGAGCGTGCTGGTGGCAGCAGGTGCACTCCCCGCATTGCTGCCAAGGTGCCCACCTGGTGAGATCAGCTGGGCTGATGTGGCCCAGAGGAAGTGGCACAGAGGGAAACGTCGTGTCTTTGGTGGCTGGGCACGCTGAGGCAGCATCCCACCCTCGCAGCAGCCCCACCGCCTGAGTCAGCAGCAGCAGAGCACAACGTGACCTTGCGTGGAAAAGATGTCAAACAAATCTTTGTGCTCGTCACACATGGCTTGAGACCGGCGAGCACAGCTCCCCGCAAATCAATCTCTCGCCTTGGCCTGGCCCTGTGAGCCCTGCTGGGGAGGAGTGTGAGGCTCGTGGTGCCACATCCCCCTCCCCCTGCGCCCGCAGAGCCCCGGGCTGTGGTGGGGTTACGGGGAAGCTTCGCTGAGCAGCACCCCCCGCATGAGGAGCCGGTCATACCAGCTTGGGCAACCACATTTAGCATCATAATTACAACTTGAAATGTCCTTGGAGGATCTGCAGGGGCTACAAGGAAAGGAGAAGAACAGAGAAAATGTCTTCTTGCTGCAATTACACCTTGCATCCCCACAAATGGCTTTGGTGGTGTGAGATGGGGACAGAAGGAAATCCCACATTAGAGTTTCACAGTGTGAAAATGAAGCATTTCTGGGGAAATGAGGGATGCTGCTGTCAAACCTGTGGAGGAGAGCAAAGGTGTCAGCCCCTGCATGTCAGTGTTCCTATGCTGGGGGACTGTCCTTCAAGCTTCAGCCTCGTGTCGTTTGGCAGCATCACCCGCCTCCTTCATCTGCTGTTTGGGGCAGGGAGGGGGCTTAACAGGGTTTTTTGTGCAAAGGCATAATTATACTTCCCTGATTAATCTTCAGGCTGAATCGAGTGCTTGCCATCAATCTTTGAAACAAACATGTCTATTTATATTTTAATTATCTTTCTTCTTTCCTAAAGTTCAGGTTGATTTGAGCTTCTCTTACATATTTATCATCAGAGCCATTCTCTCCCTGCCTTTCCTGGTGCTCGGCACGTGAGAGCACAGTGCCTGCTGGCAAGGGGTGGCCACTCCGTCGCCCCTTGGTGCCAACCCCTGTTTGGGCTTGGAGCCAGCTCGTACTTGTGAGTGCCTGGCGACGGCAGGCCCACGGCCTGGCAGAGCCGGGAGCCCGTCTGCAGTGGCACCGTGGGCTGGGGGAGAGACAATCCGTCTCCAAATTCGGAATTTCGGAGCGCCCGCTTTCCCTGGGCAGCTGCTGCAGCCATTCTTTCATTTGCAGCAAGGCGCTGTAATTTGTAAACATTAATAACCATTATTACTATTAAAAGGAAAGAAAGCGAGTAGCCCTGTAACTAATTACTTTAAGTGTTTTCAATGAGCCGCAGTTCGGCTCCTTTATGAAATCTCCTGCTGCGCAGACCAGATTGTCATTATGATCGGATCTATCCTTGGACCTATTAATTTTGCCCGGAACAACAGCTGAACAGATGCGGGGAGAAGGCTACTCTGATGAGCACAGTTCTCTTCAGAGCCCGCTGGCTCCCCGCAGGCCGCCCCAGGTCTCCTTGGGGCCGGCACCAATGGGCACCGGGGCAGATGCTGCTTCTCAGAGACAGGGCCCCTCCAGGCTGTGAAGCCTCCCTCATCCAAAAATCAATGGGAATTACCAACCCTGGTGTCACATTCCCTTTCTTCTGCAGCAGATGAATGTGGGGGCTGCCTGGAAATATGTGGAAATGTTCTGCCTGAACCTGGGTTTGTTGCTGAATTGTTAGGTCGTTTGGGTGTTTTTCTCCTTCTGAGTCTCTCCAGCTTGTTCTCCCTCTTCCTTTCCCTCATCTTTTCACGGGGGAAGGCACATCCATCACCAAATGCCAGTGCAGGAGGGACAAAGCCTTTTCCAAAGGACCATTAGGTGATAAAATACATTTCCCTGCCCTCGTGGGTGCCCACGTGCTGCTTAAATGGAGCTTTTTAACTGAATGTGGCGGTGGCTTTTCACATGGGGGAAATTGTTCTAGTATTTACTGCTATTAAATTAATTTCTCAGTAGAGGATTTTAGACTCTTGTAATTCATGAGGATATTTTCAGTCCTGTTTACTGTCTGGTGCTTAAAAAAAATTGTCTCAAGCATTTGTTTGCCGAATATAACGCCGTTATTACATTAGCTTTCTCTCGCAAGAGAGACAGGGGTTCATTAATGTTGATGTGAATCTTATTGTATCTCGGAGCTCTCTGAGCAGCGGGTAATTTTTCATAACATATGTGTGGCAATATTCAGGCACAGAATGACGAGTGGCAAATGGTTGTAGCCTGGCGCTGGTACACACCCCGAGCGGCTGCGGCTCTGCACAGCACCGCTGGGAGATGCTCCGAGCCCTCCACTCGCTGCCTCTCTCTCTGTACATATATTACAGGGTATAAAGTACAGGGGATAGTCAAGCAGTAGCCCGTGGGAATCTCATGAGGTTTAACAAGGCTGATGCTGCACCAGGGTCAGGGCAACCCCCTGGAATTAGGAATGGAATTAGGAATGAAGGGATGGAGAGCAATCCTGCCAAGAAAAGCTTGGGTGAGAGGCTGGAGAGGAGCTGGACGTGTGCACATCCCAGAAACCCTCATGTCCTGGGTTTGTCCCACAGTGTGGGCACCAGGTGATTGCCCAGAGCAGCTGTGGCTGCCCCAGCCCTGGCAGTCTCCACGGCCGGGTTGGACAGGGCTTGGAGCAGCCTGGGATGGTGCAAGGTGTCCCTGCCCATGGCAGGGGGTGGAATGAGATGAGTTTTAAGGTCCCTCTCACGCAAACCACCCTATGATTCTATATTTATATATTTGCATACTGTATTTGTGTATTTATATTTGTATATTTGTGTATTTATATGGTGCCCAGCTGCAAAGGATCATCCCTCCAAGCAGAAGTGCCTTCGTGTCTGGGCAGGGACTGCACAGGAGAGAGCTCAAGCGGAGAAATATCTCTTGTTCTCAAAGAATGAATACCCAAACGGTGAAAGAGACACAGCCCGAGGTGGGATGGGGCGAAAAAAAGGAAAAATTTGAAATGTTCATTTGAAATGTTATGAGTATCTCTTAGTCCTAATGCCTTCCCTCCGAATGGCTGCATTCAGCGGCGGAAATTGGCAGCAATCAGGCTCACAAGTGTTCGAAAGAGATTTACTTGGACAGATGAAAGAAAACCATTTTCTCCTAAATGCCGGTGCCCTGAGCAAGGCGCTCTGCCCGCGCACACGGCCGGCGAAGGGCGCGGCTCCTCAGCAGCTGACCTATCCCTGCAATATCCCTGAAATATCCCTGAAACATCCCTGAAGCATCCCTGAAATATCCCTGAAACATCCCTGAAACATCCCTGAAATATCCTGTCCGGGATGGAGCGGCTGCGGCCGGGCCCGGGCGAGGTGTCGTTTTCATCTGCCGCTAATGAAGAGCTCCTCTCTGGTTTCTTCATCGGGGCCGGTGTTTAGTGCGGGTTTTGATCAACAAAATGATGCTATTCGGGGCTTCTTCCCTCCTGCTTTGAAGTCGAAATGCGAGGAGGCGGGGAGGGGAGCGCTGAGAGCCTGTGAAGATCCAACCCACCGGACTTGTCAAAGCCAAAAGCATAATTATTATCCCCCTGGGAGCAGAGCTGTTCTCCCAGCCCCATCAAAGCCCCACCGCAGCCTGCAGATGAAAGCCCAGCTTTGAGCTCCCTGCTTTTAACACCTCGTTTGTTTATAAGCTCTGTTGTTCCCAAATGAACAAACGGTTTGTCTGCGGTGCCCAAAAGAACCCAACCACTAAAAAAGCAGCAGCCGGGCTGCCGTAGCCTTGCAGTGGTCCCTCCGTGGTGTCAGCCTGCTGCAGGGCTCCGCTCACACTTGCTCCACGACGGCTGCTGACCTATAGCTCTTCTTTTCTTTTTCAAGGCGGTTCTGTAGCTCCAGACAACAAAAATCAGAGTGTTCCAATGTATAAAATAGAAATACTGAAACAAATCTGCACAAGTAGCAGAAGTTGCAAAGTGTAATTAACAGCTGGTGGGTTTCTGGCCAGTTTGGGGTGTTTCTGCTGCCCTCTCTCCCACGTGGAAGAGCTGCCTGGCTGAACAGCAGGGCTTCCAGGGAGCTGGTGTGGGCAGAGCCTCCAGGCCCAGCTTTGCCTGGATGTGGTGATCTGCTGCCTTCTCTTCTTCCTCTCCCTCTTCCCAGACTTCCGAGGGAGGCAGCAGGCAAACGAGGCACTGCTGCCCAGCTGATACTTGCTACTTACACTGGGATTGGAAGATGATTTTCCTCTCCCTCCTGTCCCTCTCTGGAGAAGGAACATGTCATACCTCTGGCAGCGACAGGCAGCTCAAAATGATACTTTCACAAAAAAACAGCACTTTGGCTTTCCTTCCCCGTGCTTTGGCATTCGGGCCGACTGCCTGGGTTTATCTTCCCTCCTTGCGCTCAGCAAGCTTTCAAGTAGCATTTCAATTAAGATTTTAAACTGGCAAGATGCAAGTTAGATCAGAGCAGAGCTTGATCTTAGCAGCTCCCCTCTGCTCCCCGTTTGATACGGGGAAATGTCGCTGTTTGTACTCCTGTGTCGGGGATGCTGCGAGCGAGCGATTGCATCGTGTCAGCGCTCCCCGGGGAGATCTGAGCGGGAAGAGCTCCTTTTCCTCCTAAACCTCCCCCAAAAAATGAGCTTCAGCGAGCAGGGGGGTGGCTCCAGAATAGAAACTGGGCCGTGAAATTTGTCAGCATCATTTGGGTCTGGAATGAAATCACTGTATGGTTATAGATAAGTGTTTAGGGTGAGCCCTTGTCCAGCGATAATGTATCTGTAATCTCTATTTTCACTTGTATGTTTTTGGGAGAAATCTGCTTTCTCATGTGTCCGCTCCCCTTTGCACAAGGGCTGTTCAGTACCCAGAGCCTTTCAGCGCCAGGAAAATACAAAGGATAAATAGAGGTAAACATGCAGAGCTCCACCCAACGCCCTTCCAGCCCCTCCTGCGTGTGTCAGCGCAGCAGCTGGATGGAAATGCTTCCCCCGGCAGAATTTAGTGTGTGCTCGGGGGCTGCGAGGCGCAGACCTGGGGGCAGAGGTTGCCTTGTTTCCTTTGGAGTCTGTTCTTTCCAGCGTTGCTCACCTGCCCGCGCCGTGTCGGGGCGTGCGGGGCGAGGGGAGCCGGCCACGCCGACACCGCACCCGTGCCCAGACATCTCTGAGCCCCGCTCACTGCGAGATTCCGCCTGGGCGCGAAAGCTCCTGCCTTATTTAGGGAATGGAAGCTGCTTCTATCTGCTATTTGCTTGGAGGGAACAGTGATTCAAAACAGCAGCCAGAAAGCTCCAGGGGCCTGGTGGTTGATTAGTCGTACAGTGGCAAATGATAGCCACCCATCAATGCAATGTAATCACCCACAAATGATGAGTTAACTGGGGCAAGTCGCTGTCACCCCACCACGGGGCTCCTCAGACAGAGCTCCTGGGCACAGGGTCAGACTCATTCTCCTTCAGCACTGAGAAGCTTGGTTTTTTCAGCTATCGATGTCTTGAATTTAAAGTGCCTGAGATAGGGCAGCTTGAAACCTCTTCCTAAGGACTCCCAAAGCTGGACCAGTTTGACCTCGTGGTCATGCAGACATCTCTGCCTTTGCTGTCTCTTTCCTACCATCTCTGCAGAAATACACAGTCATCCTCATTTCCAGAGCAGGAAAAATGAGGAGCATTGCAAAAATCAATGTTCAGCAGAGGACAGTGACTGGAGGGCTGAGGGGGAGGAGGACGCTGCTCCTGCTTTCTGAAAGGTTATTTTAGCTAAAGACAATGAAAAAATGCTCCAGGAGAAGAGCAGCTCCTGCAAAGTCCACCTGATCCTTGTGGTGTTTCATAACTCAACTGCAGCAGCACATGAACCTCTGCAAGGAACATTGTTCTTGTTAGGATAGTGAGTTCCCATTTCATGTGCTGTGCTGGCACAGCCTGAAGCCTTGCTGTTGTTGCTCTAACGGAGGAAGAAAGCCAGCAGGGATGTGCTTGCTCTGTGCTGTGGGTGTCTTGAAGAGAGCATGGCAGGAGGAGGCATGACCCAGGCTCAGAGGGATCCCTCTTCCTTGAGGATGTCCCAAAGGATTGCTTCCCTTTGGCATAAGGGTAATGGGAAGTGAATCATAGACTCAGAGAATTGTTAGGGTTGTAAATGACCTTTGAGTCTAACCATTAACCCAGCACTGCAATGTCCCCACTAACCATGTTCCCAGCTCCCTTGCCCTTCTCTGGACACACTCCAGCACTGCAGTATCTTACTTGTTGTGAGAGGTCCGAAACTGACCCCAGCATTCGAGGCACGGCCTCACCAGGGCTGAGCACGTGGTTACAGTCACTGTCCTGGTGCTGATGGCCACAATATCGCTGGTACAAGCCAAGATGCCAATGGGCTGCTTGCCCCCCTGGGCACATGCTGGGCTCATTTTCAGCTATCAGCCAACAATGATCTCATTTGAATTTTATCTACATAATATAAATTTAATAGTTCCACTGGAATGTGCTGTTCATGTTGTCATAACATGGGGGTGTTTGGGAAGGCTTCAGAGCTGGTTTAATTAGCAAAGTTAGTTGGGAGGGCATTTTGCATTATCTTCCTCCTTTTCTCTCTGCTGCTGCTCTATAATTTCTGTCATTCGCACGGGCGGGAGCTTTGTGGCACACAATAAACAGAGGGGTTCAAAGGCAGCAGTGCTTCAAAGGACCCGGGGAAGGGAGGGCGCTGGCAGGCACTTTGTGAGCTGTCATCTCCTGTACCGCCCCGCAAAAACAAATAAATAACTGAGAGCACATCTGTCCTCGCAGTGCCGCTGCCTCTGGGCACCGTGGGATTGTGCCTTGTCCTGTCCCACAGTGCTGAGCCGGGTGACAGCTCTGGACAGGAGGGGTGTGGGCAGGAGCAGGGGCAGGAGCACACTGCCAAGGGTGCTCAGAGGAACTTGCTGTGCTGAGCAATGCCAGCGTCCCAAGGGAAAGTTTTCCAGTGCTCTCCACTGGGCAGTGGCATTCCTATTGAGGGCTTCGTGTCCTCTTTGCAGCAAAACCTACTTGTGCATTCACACGGGAGTCACACAGCAGCTCTGCTCTGGCTTTCCGTCTGTCTTTCTGTCTCGTGTCCCAGGAACTCCATACGCCACTGCCCATCTGGCTGAAAGCCCAGGGCAGCAACAGGAAGATTTCCACTGACTTCAATCTGTCTTGGATCAGATCCAGGGTGGGAGCAGGATTAAGATATCCACTCACTCCCTGCTGGCCTGGACAATGGCCAGCACCAGTGGCACGCTCAGCGTGGCCACTCCTGCTCAGAGCCATCCCGGCTGCTCGGCTCCTCCAAGCCCCACATCCCTCGGAGAAAGCCAAAAGTTGTGCCACAGCTATGCCACAGATGGCCTCTGGCTCTGCCTGGCTGAGGACAGACCTTCTTTGGGGCAGGGATCATCCGGGTGTGTTTCCAACACAGCAGTCTGCTCTGAACATCAACAAGAACAAGGGACAAGGTTTTTCTGCTTGCAGTGGTGTGAAAAAAAAATCCAGATTAACTTTCCCACTCCTTTTCTTTCTCTCTCTGCATCTGAGAGCAAGAAACACAATTCATTACAGTCCTATCAAATGAGTACTGTAGCTCAGGCTTTCAGTGGGCTGTTCAGATCCGCAGCGGAACGCTGGAGCCAGTTGTGTGCTGTGTTCCTGCCAACCCTTCCCGCAGGGCTGGCTCTGAGTGCAGGGCCAGGGGCACAGCCCTGTGGAGCTGCCAGCAGCCCCTGTCCCACAGTGCTGAGGATCCCTGGTCAGCCCTCGGGTGTGTTTGGCACCCAAAGGGAAACATGTCAGGAAAATGGGGGATGTGAGGCTGGGCTTGAGTTTGGCCAGCCTGAGTTTTGAGGGCAGTTATATTTTGAGCTGAACTTGTGCCAAATTCAGTGGGTTACAGTAGATTTGTTTCTACCAGGGAATGAAACACACTGGATTGAAGGGGAAAAAATGTTCCCACCAAACAATTGAGGCCCTTTCCCCCTGCAGCTCCTCTTTCCTGCCCATCACTTCCCCCGCGAGCCGGTTCACCCCAAAGGCTCCCTGGGAGCTGCTCCCCGAGCCCCCGTCCAGCTCCACTCGCCCCTTGCATATTGAAGCCTCTTCCAGAAGAGTGCAGAGCTCAACCTGCTGCTTTTCCAGTGCAAGCTGGCTCCTGTTAGCAAACGGAGATTTGGGAAAGGTTATGTTCTTAAGGAAAATGGCTCTGTCGCTGCTCTAACAAAAACGAGTTACGTTTGACAGAGGATGTACCTTGGCAAGTCCTTGCTGTCAGTCAGACCTGAGGCACACAACACACAGCGAGCACACGACCTGCCACCCTGCACCAATGCCACCCCGTGTTTATGAGAAGCTGTCACCACACAGCTTCAATCCCTCACAAAAAAAAAAAAAAATTTAAAAATCCAGGTTCTGAAGGGCATATATTAAAGATTGCAGAGAGTCATCTAGTTATGTAAAAATAAAAAATGAATTTTAATGTGAGGCATTAACATGAGCTCTTTTAGGAATAACTACAGGACTTCATGATGAACATATCAGAGCCCTGCTCCAGCACAGGTGCCTGCCAGTCTTCATAAATCAGCTCCAACAAGTTAATTCTTCATAAAGGAAGAGGAATGTGAATCTTGGGGATGGATGAGTTGGCACATAATAAAAGAAGGTGCATGACTTAGAGCACAGGTCCTGGCAGGTGGGAAGAGGAGGGCAGTGTCAGACAACACAGCAGAGAATGAGAGTTTAGGGAGAGGTCTTTTCTATCCCAACAAAGGGCAGTAGGTTGCAAAGATGGCTCTTACCTATTGCTTCTGTCGTGGTAGTTCCTGGAGACACCTGGGATGACTGGGTGCTGTTAGAGGTGCCAGGGATGCTCAGTGTCGTGCTGGAGGCAGTGCACTGCTGGCCATCTGAAGGTTGGCATGGCCCAGAGAGTAGGCACGGGCGGTGCCGTGGCTCCTGTCCTTGGACAGTGCTTGTCACAGCAGCTGCTCTCGGGGGGGAGAGCGCCCGTCCTCCCCACACGTGGGGATGCTTCTCACACTAAGCCTGTTCAGAAGGTCACTGAGATGTTCCCCGTGAATAGAGCTTGCTGCTGAGCCAGGCTGCTTTTATTTGTTGTTGATTTTATTGATGTTATTGACTTTTCCGTGGGGCACTGTGGGGACGGTTGCACGATCGCGTGTGCGGGCGCTGCAAATTACTTGATGGCACAATGTTTAACTCGCACTCTGCACGGGCACCAGAGACACATTTTTATTAGGAATCTGCAGTAGTTGTTGCTTTTGTGTTTATGATAAAATATCTAATGCATTCCTCACTGCTGCCGTCCCGCTGTGGCCACAGGCTAAGGCAGAGTGATGGTGTGTCATGCCAGCGCTTCCCAGACAGCCGCGGCCGTAGCCAGCGCACAGACTGGCTGCAGAGAGCTCCCAGGCTCTCTGTCAGCATCCCAACAGGCAGGGAGAGTGTGCAGGACTGCAGCGTGACCAGCCCAGACACCAGAGCATGGCTGCTGCTGGTGGGCTCTTCCCAAGATCAGTTTCTGCAAGCGAGGCTTGAACCTGGCAGGAATTTGTGTAATTGCCAGATGGCAGCTACGAGGGGTGAAGGAGGTCGGATGCACCTGAAAATGTGGGAGTTTGTAACCCAAGGTCACAATCTCCTCAAAAGGCTGGGCATCTTCTGGTGCTGGACGAGCTGCTCCAGAGCGGTGACATGTGGCCACCAGGAAGGTGATGGAGTGAGAGATTTCACTGGGAAGAGAGGGAGATTAAGATACAGACCCTTCTGACTGCATTCCTTCGTGTCCTTGCTGCCCCTGACCTCTGCATCCCTGCTGTCCGCTTCTCCGGGGCAGCCAGCATCGTGGCATTAAGTGTTTTAACCAGAGCTTTTATAGATTGAGCTCTGGAAATGTGATGTTAACACAGCTATGCAGACAAACACCATTAATATTTCAATACGTGGGTGAGGACAGGGAGAACATCCTTTCCTCCGTAAATAAAACAGGCTCACTTGTTTTCTGCTCCAAGACTTGTCGCCTGCCTGAGACAGTAATATTTTAAAGTTGATTGGATCTTAAAATTGTAAGAGGTCCCCAGTGGCCCGACTTTAGCTGGCATTATCAGCTCAGCCATTGTCTTATGAAGCAATCTCCTCTTGAACCATCCTGTGCTCCCTCATCCTTTAAACACGTGCAGCCGGAAGCAGCTCGATTCTCTCTGGCTGAGGCTGTATGGTGATGGTGAGGAATGAAGACGAATATCACCATGCCTGTGACCTTGGCAGCAGCCAGCCTCGTCCTTGGCACTTGGAGCACCTCCAAAGGTTCCTGTTTGCTTTTCTTCGTTCTCCAGGGACAGGTTGACAGCGCTGTCCTTCAGGCTGAAATACACATCAAAGGGGAAAAGCTGGGGGAGCGTGAGGGAGCGAGTGCCATCCTGCAGTGCACGAGGGCTGAACACTGGGCAGAGGGGAGATGGGGGCAGCTCACTGCCATGGGCTCTGGGTTCTTGGAGGGAAGCACCAGCACCAAGGTACATCCCCCAGCAAGGAGCACCCAGTCCTGCAGAACACTGCAGCATCGTGGTGAGCAGCACCTCCCAGCAGCCTCCAAATGTCCCAGGGCAGTGTGATGGCATGATTCTTGCTGTCGTGGTGGATTAAAACCTGGTCCTGCTGTGGGGAGAACAAAGCAGGGAGTCAATGGGGAGGGTGAGACAGGAGCCAGGAGCTGCTGCCGTGCTTCAGGCAAGAAAGAGGATTTCAGCTTTAGAAAAGACTTGGGCATGTCCCCACAGCAATTAAGTGGGGGTTTACACACTGGAGTTGTAAGGATGATTTCTAGACAATGGGGAGACACAGCTCTGGAAATCAGGACGAAGAGAAGGAAAAGGATGAGGTGTGCTGACAGGATTGGCTGAGGGAGTGCTGACAGTGCCATGACTGCCCAAGAAGAGGGAAATCCTGATGGCATGTGGCTGGACAGAGGGATAGGGAAAGGCAAAATTAGCCTTAGTGGTTAGGAATGAAAGTAAGACAAATTCAGGCAAGAAATATGGGACAAATTCTTAGCAGCAAGGTCATAAAACATGGGAACAGTTTACCTAGGGATGGCAGTGCAGCTTCCCAGAGTCTTTAAATCAACACCAGATATCACAGGATCTCCAGGCAGAGAGGGCATCTGCAATCTTCTGACGGCTTCCTTTGGGCTACGCTACCTCTGCTCTTAATTAGGGTGGGTTTAAAAAAATTAAAAATCCTACTAGTTGATTTGCCTTTGCAGTGAATTTCCCCATTGATTTCCATCTGAGTCCCATGAAACCACAACTGTGTGTCTGCTCTTCTTATTTCCAGCTTCAGATAATTCTTCCAAAATGCCCTCTTGTACAAATTGAGCCCAATAGGTGTGTGCTGTGGTAGCTAGGAGACTGGCAGGAACCGTGCTCTCCGTGATTATCCAAAGCAGTTGTCATGTTATTCTCATTGCTAATGGTATATAATTATGTATTAAGGCTCTCTCCAGGTAGAGCATCTTGGGGTAATTAGAGCACAGAGCAGAGGACACAGAAAAGACCCCAAGACAAGTCACTTTGTCCCTCTGGAAAGGGAAATAATAGTCTCAGAACATATTGTTCACATTTTTGCTGCCTGACGTGAAAGCAGATCCATTGCAGTGAGCCAGGACACGGTGTGGTCAGAACCTGGCAAAGCAGGATGCCTCCCCACGGTGCTGACCGTGCCTCAGTGCATCCCTGCAGGCAGCACCCCTGGCCAGAGCCACGCAGCTGTTCATGCCAGGAATGCATTCCCCTTCTCTCCTTTCCTCAGCACAGTTTGTTCTGGGTGGGGAGGGATTTGATCAGCCCTAATTTATCCACCGTGATGATCACGGGTCTTGTACAAGCTGCCTGTGGCATTTGCCTGGGTGGGTGCGTGTGAGCCTGAGGTGGGAAGAGGATGATCTGTGGAGTTTCTCCAGGGGCTGCAGAGCTGTAGGCTTGCTCCTCACCTGGCACCTTCCGCCTGGGCCCAGCCAGCCTGTCCTCTGCAGAGGCTCACAGCCCAAAAACATCATCCCAAACTGCACTGCTGCCCTGGACACGGACCCGAGGTGGGGGAGAAGGCAGGAGTGAGCACACCCAGCGTGTGGCACCAGTCACGGGGGAATCAGAGAGGTGGGACTCTTGCCTTCTGTGCTGACACGTGCCACGGGTCCTGGGCTTATGCAGACACCTACGCGGGGATTCCGCCAGGGCTTCTCCCTCCTCGTCCCACCTGGAAACAAGGAACAAAACAATCTAATTCCTGCAGGAAATTCTTCTTCCCTGTGGAAACGAGGGGTTATGTCTGGAAAGGTAGTGTGTACACTTCCGACCTCCCTTGGACGGCACGAGCAGTCAAAACACAGCCACCCAAGGGAAACCGGTGGGTCCGTGCAGCATCCCCACCCTGGCCCTGGCTCCATCGCCACGCTCCGCTCTGGAGCCGCTTCTCCTGCCGCTGCTTCTGCTCGCAGCTCCGCAGCTCGCTGTGTTCGGGAGACACCACAAGACCAACGGCAGCAACAGCAGCGATGCCACCAGGGAACGGCAGCTCCGAGCAACGGGGTGGGTGCTGTTTCTCGGGTTAAGGAGCAGCGGTTTGAGTGCCGAAACTTGCGCAGGGGAAAGGCGAGGGCACTGCAGATACACCTGGCAGGGAACGTCCCACCGCCCTGCGCCTCCCTGCCGCAAAAGGCAGCTCCCGTCGGGGGTGTTGGTGAGCAGAGCACAGGGAATGGAAGCATGCAACAGGCTGGAGGACTCGTGGGGACACTGAGGGGACACAAACATCCGGAGTCAGCAGTGAGGACAGCAGGGGAGCCTTCCCCCTGCTCCCCAGCCCTCAGGGCATGGCTGAGGGCTTACTGCAGGTACCACTACAGGCATTTGCCCTCCAAGAAAGGGCTGGGTTCGTGTGTGTGAGGGCACTGGGAATCCAGAGCCACCTCCTCTGTCGCTATGAGGAGTTTTATTCCGCCTGGTGGGAACAGTGAGAACAAACACCGCAGAGCGCTGGCTGGCGATGAAAGTTTCTCTGAACCAACAGAGATTTGCTTCAAAGGGGCCTATGAAGAGGTTCCATTTAATTATGAGGCAGAAAGTGCCGCATAACTAACATGTGCACACAAATACACGCCCGTGCACGTGGCCATCCCCCAAGAGACCGGGCTCTGCAGAGACACAGGGAGGTCCTTTGGTGCTGCTGCCCTGCCAGCTCATGGACCAGACTGCTGCACTGGAGTCACGTAGCTGCCAAAGGGACACGAAACTCAGTTTTATTTTTAACTTGGCTGGAGGGAAAGCGGAAGGAATATCTTACAGTGGAAGAAGTAGATGAGGACCCTGGAGATCTCGGCTCAGTTCTTGGCTCTGCTACAAATTCCCCATGCGACCTTAAGGAGGTCGCTTCATCTCTCTGTGCTTCATTTCCCTTCTGCAAAGTTTGAAGAGCGTGATCCTCCCTCCGGTCTTGTCTGTTGGGTCAGGAGCTGATTTTATTCCCCTGCAAGTGCAGTGCAGGAGAGCACTCCATCTGGGCAAGGTGCAGGGCAGTTTCTCCAGCTGTGCCCTCACACAGGCTGCGTGGTTCTTCAGAACAGATTTCCCCCCAGACTTCCCAGGAAAGGGGATTTTGAGGGTAAACAGCAAAACCTGTTCTTAGGAAAGCAGAAGGATTTGCACTCTGTAACCTGCCCTCAGTGCCCAGAGCTGAGGGGTCAGTAGGTGCCACTCGACTCACCAGATGATTGTTTTCTTTTCCAAAATATCGTGTCTGCTAGGCCCTATCACACCATTATCGCACCCATTTATGCTCTTCTCCCTCTGCTGTTAGTGCTGGGGAATGGATCCCCTGCCTGTCACCTCTCCCTCCCCGCTGGCATCTGAGTGGCAGCCCGTGCCCCGCCGGCGGCACCGCGCTGCTGCCGGGCTCCCCGGGATGGAACATTGCTGCAGCACCGGCAGCTCATGGCCATCCGGATCCCATCCAGCAGCCGGGAGGCGGCAGAGAGACGAGTCCCTGGTTCCAGAGGGACCCTCCGTCCCCACGGCCTGGGAGGAGCTTCCTCACGACACCCGTTCTGCCCCTTGCCTGTCTTTCCTCTGCTGGCGCTGTTCCGCTCGCTCTCCTGCTGGAAGGACGGTCCTGGCAGGGATGGGGCTGCCCCGTCCTCCTGGGGCCTGGGCGGCTGTGGCAACTTCCTGACAAGTTGTGTTTTACGGAGTAGTCACAGGGTAATCTTGCACGTCCTTGTTTTGTCATTTAGGGCACTTAAAGTGTCACAGAGATTTCACTACCCTAAAAGCTTATCTGTCAGCAGGAGAGAGTTATTCCAGTAAAAGGGTATCATCAGCAGCAGTGGGAGGAAAAAAAAAGACAAAAATCGTGTCTGAAGGTTTTGTATTCCGGGCTCTCTGCAGCCGACCTTGAGCTGAGGCAGCTGCACCCGGCGGCTCCCAGGGCCAGTGGGCAGCAGTGGTGCCAGGGTGGGCTGTGCAGTGTCCCCAACACATCCCTGCCACCTCCAGCATCCAGCTCGGCCTGAACAAACTGGGGGGAATGTTGCCTGAGGGTCACTGTTTCATCCCCTGCCTTCATAAGGCTGATGTTGTCTGTGCTGCAGCTGCCAGAGGGCAGAACAACTTCTGGCCCATTGTGGTGGAGCCAGCAGCTGTGCCGGGGAGCAGGAGGATTTCTCTGAAATCAGAGAATGGGAGCAGACTGCACCGAAGCTGGACAGAAGTGTAGCATGAGCTGATTTTTTTTCCTGATCTCTGTGGTTTGCAGCCAAATAGTGCAGTGTGGATGGATGGAGAGAGGTGCAGGAAGAGCAGAAAAAGATGGAGGGGGGGATAACGGGCTGCTCTTTTTGCCGTTGTGGGAGGCTCAAATGGCTCATGTCTGGAAGGAGTTTCCACGCGGGAAACTCTCCATCCTGGCTGCGACTGGAGCTGTGGGGACTCCTGTTCAGAACAGTGAGAACGGGAGCACAAACTTGTGCAGTTACAGGTTTAATGTGCTGTTAAGCACTTCGATCCGGAGACATCCACAAGCGTTAAGGGCGGGAGCCAAGGGCTCCCAGGCACACTCCGGATTTGCCTTTGAGGAATTCTTTTAGCTGCCACGTCCAAAAAGAGTTATTTGCATCCCTGTATCTGCATCCTCCATGACTGTGTGATGCAGATGGAGCTTTCAGAGCATGGAAACAACTGGTCTAAGTGCTCCTACAGAAGAGAATGGTGGAGGCGAAGCCAGGGAGTCCTTGCCCGTTCCCCCTCCCCAGCCCTGCTGCAAGAGGGAGCTTTGTTTCCAGCCCAAAGTAACACCCGCTTTGGTGGGGTTTATCTCTGCTCTGCCAAGTGCGTGACAAATTTGTACTAAATTGGAACCTCAAATGATGCCAGCACAGAAAACCAGGAATGCAATTGCGTAACACAGGGAAACGAGATAAAAATCCTCCGTACGGCACCGTTACTTCAGAAGCAAGAATAAACAATATTTAAAAATGTATAAACACAGGTGGCATATTTTCCTTAAAAAACGTTTCAAGAAAAACAAAAGCATCTCAACAAGGAATAAAATATGAAAAGCAGAAGTAGGTCAGAAAGAAGAAGTCAAAGGAAGGGGGAGAAACTAACAACATGGAAATGAAAGGCAAAGCAGACTGTGGTGGCACGTGGCCATGAGGTGGGCCCGGGAGCTGCTGGGACAGGGGTGAACTGTGTGTCCTCAGCTCCAACACGGCGCCATCCCAGGGCCCCACAGCTCTACAGGGATGCATCCAGGCATCTCTGCAGGTGCTGGCTGTGGTGGAGAACCCTGTGCAGGGATGTGCCTCAGCTCTGCCCTGCTCCAAGCCTGCCCGCACAGAAAACAAACCTCACTGGAATTGCCAGCTTACCTGGGAGTTGGTGACAGAGGAGAGAGACATTTCACAGACTCATTTATTTGCCCCATTAACCATTTTAACGGCCTCTCTGCAATAACAATCATTTCCAGGGTTGGCAGAGCAGGTGTTCCAACAATCAGGGCGATTGAGAAGCCCTGGATGGCCATTATTATTAATGCCCTTAATAAAAACATGCCTGGGAGCCGCACACCCCGCGCTCCATTACACCCTCTGCTTTATGGGCCGGCAGCTCCCGCTCCAGGACAGCCCAGGCCAGGCCAGGAACAGCAGCTCACCTGGCAGCGTGGCAAGCACCAAAGAAAGGCTGTCCAAAACCACCATCTTTCAACTGACCTGTTTTATTGTGTGGTGACAGACTGCACCTAAAACCAGGTGCAAGGAGTATCAAACAGCGTGTTTTAGAAGATCGGAACCCGGGCACTGCCGAGGCCCAGCGTGCCGATTCCCCGCTCAAACTGAAAAGCAGCAGCAACTCAGGCTTCTGTCTGCATTGAACAGCTGGTAGGAAACAAGGTAACCCCGGGTGCAGCTTCCCAAGAGACTGGCAAAAAAAAAGAACCAGGAGACGCATCTAGTGTGTGCTACGGGCTGGTGTGGCGGGAGGGGAAATCAGCTGGCAGCTTTGTCACTTTCCCCGTTCTCAATCAGTTTCCTTTTCTTCTCATCCGTTTTCCTCTTGAAGATGTGGTCTCTGTAGAACTGGAGTTCTTTGATGCTTTCCCTGATGTCATCAAGTGCTCTGAAAGAGAATTAAGGAGGGTTTCAAAGTGCCTGGGTACATCTCCAGCTATGCCCAGATCCTAATGCTGCTGAAAACTTCCAGGCTGCAGGAAACCAAACTGATGCACATGGAAGGTGCATCTGTCAGAAATGAAAATAATCCTCATTGTCTCAGGGAAGCAATAAAAGTCCAGTGGTGCCAACATGCCAGGGAGTAACACACAGCTTATTAGTTTATGTCACCCTGGGACACAGAGCTGCTGGAAACCACCGGGGTCTCCAGCACTGGCTGTTAAAAACAGGTCAATCCAAGGGAAGAGAGGAGGGCTCTGGAGCTGCCCAGCTCCAGCCAGGGCATGCTCAGGGCTCAGCTCCATGCAGCAGCACAGCAACCCCGACTTTGGCCACGACCTCTGCGACAGCCAGCCCTCCTCCTTCTCTGTGTGTACCAGAGCCTCCCTCCAGCACAGACACATCAGAGCGGAGCCACAGAGCTTCCCTGGCTCCTTCCCTCTCCCACTCTGGCACATTCCAAGCTCAGGAAACAGGAGCAGGACTCTCAGCCCCCATTCACAGTTCTCCAATTTTTGTGTTTCTGTGACCACCCCTTCCCAAAAAAAGGGCAGACAACCCCCGAGTGACTGTTTGCGTGGTCAACAAACATGCACTTTGAAGAGCAGACTGAATCAGAAGGGCTGAGGAAACTTCTGGTTCTCTGGATTTTAATAATCTCTTTCCCTACGCTATCTTGACTTTGGACAGTAGAATACAAATATCTGACAGGGTGCAGAAGCACACCTGCATCAGACACCAGCTGCTGGAATTCACAGGGAGCCCGATATCCTGCTCAGGAAGAGCAGAGTTCTCTGCAGGACAAGCCCTGCTCTGACAGAGACAGAGGGACAAAGCTCACCTGTGAGAAGCCGCCTTCTTTGGTGCAAACTCGTATTCCTCTGGATACCAGCGCCTGTGAGCAGAAAAACTGCCACTTAAAAAGAAAACTGGGATTCAAAACCATGTCTGGTGGCTGCTGCAGGTTTGTTACACTTGCTGAAGGAACCTTGGTTTCACAGACACCCAGAGAAGTCACAGCCCTGCAGAGTCCCCCTGCTGTGATCTGCAGCACCCCAGCAGCACAAATGGGTGTCCCGGGGGTATCTTTCAAACCACTTAATTGGGGGAACATTTACCTGCAAAGTTCCTTGACAGTGCTCACATCAATGATCCTGTAATGAAGGTGCCTCATGAACTGCGGCATGTATTTGTCAAGGAACTTCTTATCTGCATGAACAGAGTTACCTACAAAGACACAAACAAGATGTTTCTTCAAAGACGCTACAGAGCAACATAGAAATGAGCAGCAGGTGGAGCGAGCTGGGAGAGATCACAGGGGAAGAAAAGTCATTCACAAGCAGCTCATTTATCCCATTTTCTAGCAAATATGATTGTAAAGGTTTGTCAGATTTTCATTGCAGGATCACACGGGGTTTAATACTAATACCTCTAGTAATTCCTCAGTTACTACTCCCACAATTTGTGTCATACAGATAAATATCAAAGAATTATGCCAACACTGGGTTTTTTGCCAAGTGAAAGTGGCCATTGGTATTAATTTCACTCAGCACCTGTCCCAAGATTATATATTCTTAAATTCTGAAAGCAGTTCTGGGTAACAGGACACCTGGAAGATCCTTATCTGGCCTTTGGTTGGATACCCAGAGAGGAAAAGACACAGCACAGAACAGGGACACATCCCTGCCCCACATGCCAGCGGGTGTTGGCATCCTGCTGGGAGTGCAGGACAGATGATGTGTTGTATCCTGCTGGGAGTGCAGGACAGATGATGTGTTGTAGTTAAGAAAGAAGATGCTTCACCTGCGAGAGGACAGAGCCCCGGGGGCGTCTGCTGCCGCACGAAGGACAGGAACTCGTACTCTGCCTGCTGCAGTGAGATTTTACTCTCCTTCACAGCCTTGGTAAGGCCAGACTGCAAGAAAGAGCCAAGTCATAAATCAGAAACACCCTGTCACAGACACTGCCAGGAATGCTCCAGTTCTCAAGTAAATGTTTAGCTCTGCAGTGAAAGGTCAACCCTTCGAGTGCTGTTTGTTCCCGGGGTACCCCTGAACTCTGTATCTCAGTTCTCTGGGACACTCCCGGCCTCTACTCTCCCCAGAGATCTCCTGTTTGGGAAGGAAAACCAAGGCAGGTAAATAGTCCTGACAGCACTGACCTTCCTGTGGGGTTTGGGGCTTTTTCTTTCCTTTTTTTTTGATTTCTTTGCTCAGAGTTCTTTTCAGTTACCAAGACATGAGGCGTTGTTTATCCACCTGCACATCCTTGAGCCAGGAGAGCGCTACATCCCTTTATATCCCTGCTTCAGGAGAGGCACTCACCTCCCCAGCAGGGAGCAGCAGGTACCACTGAACACAAATAAACAGGGTCCTGCCTTCAGGGTTTATCAAGTTTCCTATAAATCAGGAAAGTTCCTCCCTTCTTTTTTTTTTTCAATAGCTAAATGTCAAATCCTCTCCAAGTGTTCTCAGTGATTTATTTCCATCTGGCTACGCTATATATTTCCACGACTGTGCAGCAAAAATCTACTTGACAGATCCAAGTGGTGGTTAAAAAATTCATTATGTGGCAGCATTTTCATCTATATTCTAATTGCTTCTCTTCTCTTAGTCAATTAAAAATAAGTAGCTCCTCAGGAGGAGCAAGAACGCACGCTCCCATCTCCAGTTCACTCCCGAGCTGAAGCTGAGCCGGAATCCTCAACTGGAGCAGGGAAAAGCACCCATCACAGTAAATTAATATTCATTTCCCAAACTCTTGCTAATTCTTCCCAGGGAGAGCAAGATGCCGAAGGGGGAGGAGGGGGGGTTATGGATGTCTTAAAACTTCAGCCCTTAATTGAAAACTAACTTGAATTTCAATTCATCATCAGGGACTGGAAAATCCATTTGCTATCTTGCTGCTGGCAAGAAGGAACCTTTCTTTGGTGGCCCAAAGAACTAAAAATAATCTTTTGCTGCAAAAGCGAAGCTTTCAGTGAAAAAATCCACAAGGTTCACAGCACTGAGGGGACAGGCAAAAGCCCGGTGTTTACAGGCCTGTTTAATCCCACATACACTGGAGTCCACAGGAAGAAATCTGCATATGACTGCCTCTGGATTGCTCTGCACCGATCTTGCACCTGTTTTTACTCATGCATTCTCACCTTCCCCTTCCCCACTTGAATTATTTTGAATTATCTTATGCAAGACTTCAGCAGGAGGAGCTGTCAGAGAAGCCCACCCAAGCCAGGCTACACCAGGGCTGCTGCAGAGGCAGGAGGTGGCCAGCAGCTCTGTGAGAGGACCAAGGAACCAAACCCCAATTCCCAACCTCACAGTGGGAGAAAGGCGGCTGAGCCCCTGCCTAGGGAGATGCAAGCCAGTGGCACATCCCTGAGCAACAGATCCCGTTCTGGCCCCGCTGCCTGCTCCAGCCTCCCAGGGGAGCCTCAGTGCTGCTGCTTCCCCCTCTCACACCAGGAACTGGCTCCCAGCACTATTCCAAGTTATCAGAAACCAGCCTGCAAAGCACAGGCTGCTTCAGGCAAGCTGCAAGCTGAAGGCTGAAGATCGCCTAGTGAAGTCTGAACTGTGCACCCAGATGACTTGTGAGACCTTGGGCGAAACATTCCACATAGGCTCCTCAATACAAAATAAGACAGATACTGTCTCCTGTCTTCCAACCCCTCTGTTTGATTGTGAACTGCTCAGCACAGGAGTGGCTTAGGCCGTTGTGCAGAGGATCACTCAGAATTACACGTCATTCTCATCGCGGCCAAGGCACAGAAGGGTTTTTTACCTTCCCGTGATGCTCCTTGCACCACTCGGACATGCTCTCCAGCAGCTCGTCGGGCTGGTTGATAATCAGGTTCGGGCCCTGTCGGGGAGAGGAAAACGTAAAGGTAATGGGAAAAAAAAGTTTAGAAGCATGTAAAAGTTTAGTCGCAAGCACAAGCAGAGCAGTTTCAGCCTGGAGACACAGTGCAGTGTGACGCAGGTCCCCGCGCTCCGGTGCCACTCGCACGCTCCGCTGTGGAGCAGCGGATCCCAGCGCGGCCGGAGCCGGGGATCGCCCGGCGTTGCTTTGCTCCAGCATCCCCTGGAAGCGGCGCGGTGCCGCCGGGGCCGGGGGTGCCCGCGGGGTCCCGCCCGGCCCGCTCACCTCGGCCAGCACGTTGAGGTCGCAGTCGGTGATCAGACACGCCATCTCCAGGATCTGGTCCTTCTCCACGTCCAGGCCCGTCATCTGCCAGGGGCGAGCGGCAGCGTCAGCGCGCCCGGGGGCCCGCGCCCCCCGTCCCGTCCGCTCTTTCCCCGCGCCCCCCGCCGCCCCGCGCCGCCGCCCCGCACCTCCAGGTCCACCCAGACCATGCGCTGCCCCATGTCGCCGCCGGCCATGGCCGCCGCCCTCCGCCGGCCCCGCCACAACCGCCCGGCGCAGATCCGCAGGCGGCCCAGGCCGGCGCGGCCGCCGCCCAGCATCGCCGCCGCACTACAGCTCCCGGCGGCCCCCGCGCCCCCGCCCGCCATCCATGGGGGGGTGGATGCACCGCAAGGGCTGCTGGGAGATGTAGTCCGCAGTAGCCCGAGCGCTCCTCCCGTCACCGGTCCTTCGGAGCAGCTCCGCTGCCCGCGCCTCAAAGACGGAGGTTCACCCAGGGGCTTTCCCCAGGGAGACTTTTAATGTTCTCCAAGCCAATACTGTAATATTTTGAGTGGACAACGGGGAATGGGTTCAAATTTAAAGAGAGTAGGTTTGGATTACGTATTAGGAAAAAGTTCTTCACTGTGAGGATGCTTAGGCACTGTAATAGGTTACCCGTGGAAACTGTGGATGCTGCATGACTGGAAGCATTCAATGCCAGGTTGGATGGGGCTTTGAGCAGCCTGGTCTAGTGGAAGGTGTCCCTTTCTCTGGCAGGGGGTTGGAGTGAGGTGGTCTTTAAGGTACCTACCAACCCAGACCATTATGTGATTCTATGACTGTGTAAAAAACGACATGAGGAATGTTGCAGATGCCAGGCAGCATCTGTCCCACCTCAACTCTACTTAAAATGCTAGACCCTTCCATCTGACACAGATCTTCCTTTCTCCTAAAAAAATACTAACAGCACTTCTTTGTGACACAAGGACAGAGTGGGGGTTTCTCCAAAACTTCACCACAGCTTTTTAACCCTGTGAAAAGCCCTGAAGTGTGAGTTAACACATTTAATACTGCGACCAGAGTTTGGCAGGACTGCACTGCTGGTATTTTCACAAACACTAAAAGCTGACTTCACTGGGGGTTTTTGGGGTGGGGGGTTTATACATGTACTCAGTGAGAAACAGGTCACATTTGCTTTGCCCTCAAGTCCATCAATGCCGTGCCGAGTGCCACTTGGCCTCTCTGTAGCTCTCCCTGCGGTACTCGTAGCTCCAGCTGTCCCGGTGCCTGTCGTAGTGCTCCTCGCGGCCGCCCCGGTAGTGGTGCTCGGCCTCGTGGCCTCTCTCCTCGAAGCCGTAGTCATCCCGCTTGCCCCGGCCGTAGTCGGGGCCGGACTCCCCGAAGCGCTCGCGGCCGAAGTGCCGGCTGTCCGAGGAGTAGGGGTGGGCGCCCAGCCGGCCCTTGCGCGGTGCCGGCCCCTCAGGGCGCCGCGGCCCCGGGGAGCCCGGCAGGGCGTGGAAGGAGTGGGGGTAACCAGGAGGGGCAAAGCCGGGCTGCTCATATTTCCCCCCGAACTGGGGCTGCTGCCGAGCCGCGCTGTTCATCTGGAAGGGAAAAAGGGAAAGCGATGCTCGGTTTGGTACACTCGCTGCCCCGTGGAGCGCTTGACCCAAACCCTGGGCTGGCCTCTAACTCACACTGCAAACACCAGAACGGAACAGAACCGTTACTTCACCCACAGCTGGGCTCCCAGAGCCCTCCCAGCTAGCCCCCTCTGTACTAGGAGCTTCACATCTTCTGGAATTGTCATTTCAGCACTGCACAAGTATATTCCCACAACCTGTGCCTGTGAGTGTGTGCACGTACCACTGCTTGTCTCTGCAGGCTGGACGGGAACCCTGGTGAGGCCATGCTATCTGGAACCCTCTCATACCTGCAGGGAAAGTAGATCAGGAGTTTCAGCCTTAAACACACAAGTGCTGCAGTCCAAGGGGCATCTGCATCCCACTGCTGTTCCCTCCACAGGAAAAAAAAACCAAATTGCACTTGGAAGTAGCCAGGAACTCAGTGAACCATGCAATGTCTATCTCCATTCCACACTCCTGTACTGATGAGACTCATACCTGCTGCAGTTGGATGCTGGATGAGGCATCCCAGGAGGGTTGGTGCCAGCAGCTCCGAGCTGGGAACAGGATGGATTGATATCCTGGGCTGCATGACTGCTCCCTGGGGAGAGACAAATATTTCAGAAGACCCACAAATACCAGTTAAGGAACTCGGGTGTGAAGTGAACTTGCAGAAAATCAACACATTTTGAATTTGCTCTCAAGTTTCCACATATTTAATTGGCTCTCAAGTTTCATCAGTGATCTGCAAAAGCACATGGTCCAGTTACCAAAATAAGGCACTGCAACTGTCTTAATTCCCACCAGAAAGGGCAGAGATATTATAGCCAATGTGCCTCATTTAAGCACTATCAGATGTGACTTTTAATGCTTGCATGATAATCTAGAACAGATCTTAGAGGTGCTGCAGGAATAATCAGTAAAAACACTAAGAGAAGGCTCAGCCAAGGGATTACACCGGCCATGAGGGACAGAAGGTCCCTGGTGGAAGCACCGGGACAGGAAGGTGTGAGGGGAGCAGAGCTGGCAGAGGAAGGACCCCTTGGTGAGAGGCTCCTGCAATTTACCCGATTAACTATGACGCTGTTACAGGCTAGGGCAGTTGACAGCAGTTCACTTTCCCTCTAGAAAACTGGCTAAGGTCCCTCCGGTACCTGATCGGAACTGGATGCGCATGGGCCGCCCGTACAGCTTGATCCCGTTGAGCAGCCGCAGCCCGTACGGCACCGACTCCTCGTGCTTGAAATTCACGAAGGCGAACTGCTTGGGCCGTCCATCCCGGTCCTTCGGGATCTTCACGGTGATCACGGGGCCCGCCTGGCATCGAGGGCGAAGGCTTTAAGCAAACACCGGGAGAGAGCGGCCGCCGGCGAGCACGTGCGCCCCGCCGAACCCTGTCCCGCGGCGGCCGCCGTAGCCCCGCCGGCAATGGCGGCCGCGGCCCCCCCGCCGCGCCCTCCCCCGGTAGACACAGCGCGGGCGCCGGGCGGTACCTGATGGAAGAGCTCGAAGATGAGCTCCTCGGTGACCTTGGGGTCCAGGTTCCCCACGAACAGCGTCCGGTTCGCCTCGGCAGCCGCTGCCCCCATCGCCGCGCCGAGATCTGAGCGCGCTCGCTCTCAGCGGCTGCTCCCCCCGCCCCGCGCGCGGCGCTTGGCGTGACGTCACCGGGGCGGTGGCCGCGTGCAGGGCCCGCCCCTTCCGGCGGGGACGGGGCCGAGAGGACGGGAACGGGAAAATGGGAACGGGGAAAGTGCAACGGCAACAGGAATGGGGCACTGAGAACGGGAACAGGAACATGGGAACGGGAACGGCGCAATGGGAACGGGAAAATGGGAACGGGAACAGGAACGGGGCGATGCAGGAAGGAGCAGGAACAGGAATGGAGCCAGGGATGGGAAAGGGAACGTGGACAGGACCGGGGCATAGTCAGCACCGGCTCGGCGGCAGCTGCGGGCGCAGAATCCAGGCAGGATGGGCCCGCGTCTCCCGGGCCACACGGGACGTGCGGAGCCCCCGCGGGCCCCGGGAATTCACTGATGACCTGTAATTAACCATTAACTGCCAATAAACCCTGTTGGCCGTCAGGGAGTCGTTGATGCATCACGTGCACCAGCCCCGCTGTCGCGACAGCGCATCCCTGTCACGAGCCCAGGTCCTGCCGTTTTGGCCGCCAGTGCGCGTTTCTCCATTTCCCGTTATTCCCACGCTGCTGTGAAACTGACGGGAAACTGAAGAGGTCTGAGCCAGCCGGTTAAAAACCGGCGTGCAGGTTAAAACCCCCCAGATGGGTTGTTTGGGAGCAGGGAAGCCGCGAGGGCTCTGCATTCCGGGGGCTGCGGTGGAACAGGGGCTCCTCTCCGGGGGCTCCAAGCCCGGCTGCTCCTGGGGCTGGATCCCGTCGGAGTGGGTGGGCTGTGCCCGCACCAACCTTCCGACGGATTTCACTTCTCCAAGGACTTCGGAAAGCACACGTGGCTCTCCCCAGCCGCTGCAATCCCCTGGGTATCCCAGAAGATGCTGCATGTAAAACGGGTGTTCTCCATCTGGAAAAATTTTGAAAGGGGCAGTTGAGCCTTCATTTTTCATTAGATCCCCACGCGTTGCAGCAGATCCGATTTCCTTGTTAATTGGGTGCTGTTCATTTTCTCCACTTCATTACTTGCCGCCGCACCTAGAATTTATATCCATTTGGTTTAATCGCGTTTGCCTGGTTAAATTCCAAACAGTCACTCGTTCAGAAAGGGAATTATTACCTCGCTTTGCCAGGACTTCCACTTTGCCTTAATTTCCCTGGAGCCTCGTTTACTTCGCTCTGCCTGTTTCCCTCCCTGGGTCCCCTCGGGGCTGGCTGGGAGCGAGTGGCGCCCGTGCCATCGTGGCTCGTTGCACGTGTGAGTGCCACGGCCCTGGCCAGAGGCCACGGTGGGAGCTGGTGACCTCGGGCATTGCCTGGCACAGCCTCACCCAGCCCAGGCTTGAGAAATACACAGTGAGAGAACAGGAACTGCTGCAGGTGCTTCAGACATGCTCTTGTGCTTGTTTGTGGAACTATTTTGTGCCCTTTTTGCTCTTCAAAGAGGCAAAGTGGAAAAACAAAAGCTTTGACTTTGGGAGGAAAAGCCCATTCCTTGGCTGCTTGTTTTCACTCTTAATGCACAGGTACTTGGAAATATTGCTGAGATTTCAACCAATTCCACTTGCTAGTTTCAACTGTAGAAGAGGCTTGGTGGTTTATTTATTTGGGGAGTTTTGTTTGCTTTTTTATGTATTTATATAATTATACCCTTCTTCCTTCCAGGCACTATCTCTGTCCCTGGGCTGGGCGGGGTTGCCTCAAGCCTGGGTGCTGTGTGTGCTGTGTAAATCCCAGCTCACAGACATGGCTGGAGCACTCAGGAGTTTATTTAGTGCCAGATAAAGGTCTGGGAGCCACACCAAGGTGGCTTTTTGAACCCAGGCTCAGCACTGGTGTCCCCCCCAGAGCCCCACACTACACACTGGCAGAGGGACACCTCTGTGCCACCAGGCTGAGCACACCCCTGAAGTCCATGCAGTCGTCATCCACCGCGCACGGCTGCGCCTCACGGAACTTCACCTCAAAGCCAGCAGCCACCACGGCCTCCTCCACCTCATTTCATTCTGTGGATATTGAGCATCTGTGCCTGTGGCCTCCTGGCACCGCACGTGGCCTGTGCCACTGCCGTGGTCGGTGACAGGCAGTAGGACGCCAGCCTCACCTGTCCCCTTCCAGCTCACAGATGTATTTCACCACTGGCTCCCAGTCAAAGGCTCCTGCTTTGTTCTTCAGCCACTCCTCAGCTCCCAGCAGTTCTGGTCAGTGCAGTCCAAGGCGACGATCTCCTGAAGTGCTACAAGCAGACAGGAGCTGGTACATGCTGGGCCACAGCTGACATCTATCAAGGTGTCACCTCTCAGCCCGTCTGGTGCAGTGAGGGGCAAACCGTCCCGGTGAGGATGGAAACTGCCCCGGGGCAGAAACATCCCAGAGCCCCGAGGCTGTGTTCCCCCTAACCCAGAGATGTGACCCCAGACCCGTGGCACGGCCCCATACCCCAGTGCCAGGGCTCTCTGGTCACAGCCCAGCCCAGGGGCAACTCCTGCAGTGGGTCCAGAGCCCGTGACAGGGACAGTGCCAGCTCCTGGGGCAGAGGCACTGTCCCCACGCCCCCCAGCCCCAGCTGAGCTTGACGGTGTTCCCAGAAACTGTGGCGACAGCTCCAGCTGCTGTTCCCTGTGTGTGCACAGAGACGGGTGCAGGCAGAGGGGTGTCCTAAACAAAGCAGGGGTGTGTCTGTGTCTGGCACAGCTTGCTCCGTGCTGGCCAGCCCGGGAGACGGTGCCATCCCACGCCTCCGAGGGGCTCGGGACTGCTCACTAAGGAGAACATTTTATGCAGGATTCTCAAGTTCTGCATCATAAACGCTCTTGCCCCTTCCCGGCTGCTGCTCATGCTGTAAAATTCTTTTCAAATACTCCTGAGGGTCAAAATTCTGCTGGTAAAACTCTGCCTCCGTGACGATCGCTGGCGCTTCCATCCTGCCGAGAGGCAGCTCCGCTGGCCGCTGCTCCCGTGGCCCGCAGCCCTGTGACCGAGGGGAGCTGGCAGCTCCCTCTGCCTGCTCGGCTCCTCGCTCCAGCTGGACCCCTTCGGCAGCAGCACTTAGCGTGCTCTCCACTTTTCTGCCAAGCCTTGCTTTTTAATAACTCACTTCTGCAGCCCCCGGCAGCCCCTCGCCCGCCGTCCTGAGCAGCACGGAGGGAGCACGGTGGTGACAACTCCTTCGCCGTCGCCGCCACAAGGGGGCAGCAGAGCCCCGCGCTTCTCCCGCTGGCAGGCGCCCACAGCAGCTCGTCCTCCTCCCACTCGCCCAGCTGGAGCCGAAATGATCAAACAGTTTCAGGCTCATTACCGACTCCAAATCTATATAATTGGCCTTTGCTTTTTTAAGGATCCATCGTTAGAAGCGAGAGCGGAGGAGCTGCCGTATCATCGTCAAACTAATAAGTGCGAGTGTAGATCCAAGGTACATTTGCTTTACAAACCCCCTCACTGAGCTAGACCTGCCACTGCCAAACCCTCTGCTGAGCATGTGAGGCATAAAAAGGACGTCAGCTAGAAAGATGAGCATGGTAGAGAGGTTTTCTTTTGACAGCAGAGCCAACAATCGGTGCTCCCTGCCACTGCAGTGCTGGGACATGGGGCCCTGCAAGAGCCTTGCTGGCCAGACAACCTGACCCAGGGGCATTTGCCAGTGCAGTGCTTAGCTTTCAATCCTTAGAGCCTTATTCTGTTCACTGAATGACATGATCTGGGGATAAAAGCACAAACTGTCAGCACCCAGAGGCCTCTGAGCCGAGTGGCAGACCATCTCAGAGCTGGCAAGACTTACTGCCCTCACTGCCAGCCTGGCACTGCCTGGTCCTGGGAATCAGAGAATCAGAATGTCCTGGGATTGGCCTGCCCTGGGCAGGGACACCTTCCACCATCCCAGGTTGCTCCAAGCCCCATCCAACCTGGCCTTGGACACTTTTAGGGATGGGGCAGCCACAGCCACTCTGGACATCCTGTGCCAGGGCCTGCCCACCCTCACAGGGAAAGATTTCTCCCTAATACCTGATCTACACCTACTCTGTCAGTGTGAAGCCTTTCTCCCTTGTCCTGTCACCCCAGGCTATACATAGTAAAAACTAAATAAGCTCCCTTCAGGCACTAGAAGGCCACGATTAGGTCAGCCCAAAGAGCCAGCCCCCAAGCTCGTGGCAGCCCCCAGAATGGCTCTGATGCTGCAGCTTCCCAGCTCCGAGAGCTTGGCTCCAGACATCTAATTTCCATTTCCCCTCGTACTCTTATTTCAGTCAAAGTGTGTGATTAGGGCTGCGTGATCTCCATTGTCATCTCCACCTAAGTGCTGCTCTGATGGGTGGAAACAGCATCTCGATGTTTACAGTGAAGAATGCATGGCTCTGCTTTCCTGGATATTGCACAAAGTCTGCCCCTGCAGGGAGGGAAAATCACCAAGACCGAGCAGCACCTGCAGAAGGCTGGGGAGGGAGGAGGGGAGCTGTCCCAGCCTATGGGGGAGCACCCTGGCCTCGTTCCCTCACCTGTGCAGCAGCTGGGAGATTATAAAGGGCAGAGGGAGCTGGGTAGGGGACATTTTGGTATTTGCAGCACCTCAAGGTGTTGGTGGGTTAGGCTCTACACGGTCTCTGCATGAGCACAGCTCCTGGTGGTGTCCCAGAGGAGGTTTGGAAGCAGCCAGCTCGTGCGGTGGAACACTGGCCTGGGGAGGTGCTGCGGTAAGGACGGGCATCCTTTGAGGGCACCACTGGGTGCTGCTGCTTCTGCAGGGGTTGGCTGAAGGCAGATGGTTGTTGCAGAGAACATTTTGAGTTTTCCCCTCTATTTCTGTGGTCAGAGTTATTGTGCTTCAAGGTTCCTGACAGAGTCAGAGGAGCCCACCCACTGCTGTGCCCTTCCCTCTGCTCCTGTCCTCCCAGGGACAGAAGTTTGGCTGAGTCTCTGTTGCATGGGCATCAATGGGATCTTAGTTAAATGATCTGTAATTAACAGCTGGCCATGCTGCTGGGCCCCTGCCCCAGGTCTCGCTCCCCAGAGGCTCTGCCCACAGAGGGGAGCAGGAGCAGCCCAGCGCCAGCAACAAAAGGCATCTCTTTTCTGTGTGGTGTAGAGGATCCCAAACAAAAGGTTCCTGTGCTTCCCTGCACTCCTCTCCCTGCTTCTCACTCTCCTTTCTGTGCTCCCACTCTTCAACAGGGATTCAAGCTCTTCTTTTCTCTGGGCTGCCACAAGAAAGTAGCAATTAACTGTTATAAGTCTGTTTTATAGTCCTGTGCAAACCCTTTCCATCCACTCTGCTTTAAATGGGTACATCTTTTATTCCCAGTTTTCGGGAGTGTAAAACTTTACAGCGTTTGCTGCAAACCTTCATACTTTGCTTTGCAGTTTATTGCTCCCTCTGCGGATATATCTCACTCATAAATATGGCTTCCAGCTCCCAGTACTTGACTAGGAGCTGCAGTGCCTCGGAGTGGTGCCTTAATGGGACTTTGCCTACGTTTTGTGGTGTGATTCATCCCAAACCTCTGTCTCTCCTCCTCCCGAAGGTGCAGAGCTCTGTAGAAGAGCTCTGGCAGCAGCAGGTCACTCAGCCAGGACATTCCAGTGCTAGCTGCACATCCCAATGGCTCTGGGAGGTGTCAAAGGCGGCTGTGGAGAGCTCAGTGTGAGCTGGGGCTCTGTGCTGGGGTGGCTTTGGGCACTGCCATTGTGGAGCCTTGGAGCAAAGGCTGTCTTAGGTAGAAAGTTTCCTCTCCTATGGATTGTTTACAGGTTATTTGTAAAAACTTTCTTTTCCTATGATTAGCATGGAGTCTCCCTGTACTCAGAGGGACAAATAAAGAGGCTTGAATGGTGAGGTTCCTGTGGGTTTAGGTCTGACATGGGTGTGTAGTTTCTGACCACCCCATAGTTTGTATTCCCATGGCATCTTTGAGGAGCTCTTTTACCCTACTGCCCATTTTTTGGAACACTTTGGAGATGTGCTGTGCTTGACACAGGCCCAGATGTCCATGAACAGAGCCAGCCAGGTTTGTGAGCACCAAGTGCCAGTGCCTTTGCTCTTCAGCAGCCGAGCCAAAAGCTGGAGGTGGAGGCAGAGCAGGGTTCTGTGTGCTGCGGGTCCTGCCGGGGCTCTGGGAAGGGGACAGGGCACTTGGCACCCCTGCACTGGTGGTGGGCTGAAGGGAGGAGTGGGGGTTCCTGCTGCAGACCCCGTTACCTGGGACTGTCTGACACAAAGCATTCGGAAAGGTGTGGGATGTTAAGTGCAGCTTTCAGACCCCTGCGTCCTACATGGTAATTTCCTTGCATTACAGCGATGGCAGCTTTAAAACCTCCCTCCTCCCTTTCCCTTTTAAAGCTGCATTACAGCGATGGCAGCTTTAAAACCTCCCTCCTCCCTTTCCCTTTTAACCAAACAGAAAAGCATTTAGGGCCGATTTGTTTGGAGTCCAGAATGGCAGTGATTACAGCAGCGCGGCGCATTCGGGGTAAAGGGAGTGATAGTGGGGGAAGAATGATCTCTCTTGGGAAGAATGATCTCTCTTGAAAGGGTGGCAGGGTGGGGGTGCTCTTCATCCCGCCCTGCGTGTGCCCTGCCCCGTATCCCAGCACTGCATTAAAGCTGCTTTTCCAGGGAAAAATCAGATCTATTTTAGAAAGCCTTGGCTGCCTGTGTCCATCCCCACAGGCAGGCCGGGTGCTCCCCTCAGCCCCGGCTGCAGGAGGGAGGTGAGCAGGGCGGGCACCCGCTGGCAGCGCCGCGTTAGCGGATGCTTTATGGGACCATTTGCCAGTGCCGGTACCTGCCGACAAGGCTCCAAATGTCAGAGCCAGGCGAGGGAACAGGTGGGTTCTGTGCGTCTCTGGAGCCCCACTAATTCACAGGCGATAAATTAATGACAGGAACAGGGACAAAGTCCTATTCTGGGTGCAGGTGACTGAGCAATTCCGTTCTGGCAGGCAGAGGGAGGGAGGCCTGCCACTGTCAGGCTGCCTTTGATTGTGTTGTCTGAGGCAGCCTTAAAGGTAGCCCCCGTTCGAGACCACTTTGCTCCTTTTCAGGGCTCTGGATGCAGTGGCAAGTCTCGCTTAAAATAATGAGCACCTCTGCTAATTACCTGAGGCTGCCTCTTTGTACTGCAGGCTGTCGCTTACATCATCCCCATAAAGGAACCGAAGGTTTCCTTCAATCCCAGAGAGACGGGAGATGTTCAGAGCTAATGACATCAGCCCGGTCAGGAAGGGGTGTAAACTGTTGGCACCCACACGGGCCTGGTCCTGGTGCCCGGCGTGGGGCAGGAGGAGACGCTGGCAGGGGTGGGGTGTTCCTCGGCTCCCTCCCGGTATTCATTTTCTCCCGCCTGCCTCCAGGAAGGAGAGCTGGCGCTGTGCGGGAGGGGAAGTACGGGTGCGGGGGTGCTTTCGTAGGGAACAGGGCCAGAAATAGTGGGGGGGAAAAGAAAAGTACAGGAGTGGTACCATACTGAACAAGCTGTACAACAAGCTGTCGTTCACGGACCCTGTATCTGCACGGTTTCGCTTTTGTCTGTGCCATCTTCACAGAATTCCCGAGGGATCGTGACCTGGGAGCGGTGCTGGGGCAGCGGGGCCGGTGCGAGCTGTGCCGGCGGGAGCGCCGGGCTCTCTCTCGCCTCTAGGAAGCACTCTGACCTCAGGGAAATGCTGCTTCGCTCCCCGAAACGGGCAGGATCGCTCCGAGCACAGCTGCCAGAATGCGCAGCGTCCTTAGGCTTGGCAAAGTGCTTTTTTTTTTGAGAGCCTTGGCTTTAGAGTGGGCGAGAAGTGAGGTCGAGCCATCCCAGCATGGCAGAGCTTGGGACTCGGCAGTTGACTGTCAGCTCAAGGGAGAAGATTCTGGGAAATGCCCCGTGGGGAGGCATCAGCCTGGTCCCGAAGCCGGGAACCCCTTCCCGTGCAGGGGTTCCCTCCGAAATGGGGGCGAGGTGAATGCCAGCCTTGGAGGATGTGGTTAGATACAGGAGCGTGGTGCCTGGGGCGCTTGGATCGTTCAGGAGCCACTCTGGGCTCTGCTGACGAGCCTCCCGGCCCCGCAGAAGTGCGGGAGAGACGAGGCTTCCCGGGAGCAGGCGGCTGCGCCCCGGCCCGACGAGCCCGTGCAGATGGCGGGGAGATAAACGACACCATCTCCGTACTGTAGTGGCTCGGCCGTAATTCCTGAAAGACATTTATTGGAGGCAGCCTTCCCTTTTTCAGGGCTGTGACTCCTCGGGCAGGGGGAATTGCGATGGGGAAGGTGGAAAGAGCAACCCGGCGTTACTGATGAGACCGGTGCCCAAACCCCCATCCATTCCTCTCCTCCAATTTTCTTCTCTGACAATTTATAGGTTGGTTTGATGCTTGAATAGCTGAGTCTCTCTAGTAATATGTATTCTCTGTAAGTATTCCCCGCTGTGGCATATCCTAAGAGAACTCCATCAAATAATTATCTTCCCTTTTATTTATTCACAGTCTTTTCACTCGATCTGCATCACGATAAAACATTCCAATGGCTTCCTCTTAGCACTGAGCCTTCCCCAGATTGTAAAGTGTATTTATGTACAGTATTAAACCCGCCCTGCGCCGCTCTTTATCTCGCCGCCCTGCCCGCTCGGTGCTGCCGTCGTGCGCCGGCCCTGGCCACCCCCTGCCCTGACTCCGTGTCCCCGTGGCACGCACGGAGCCTGTGCCACCTGCCCGACGCCCAGGGCAGGAGAGGTCCACAGGCGGCCAAGGGCCCAGCTGCAGCCAGTGCTAAGGGATGGAGAGGGGCAGCCCCACCACCCTGTCCCCCCTGGCCGGTGCTGCCAGCCGGGATGTCGCTGCCTGGCGGAGCCGGGCCGCCCGCGGCAGCGGGAGGACGTGACTGCAGGGCAGCCGAGCGCAATCAGAGCAGGGAAGGAACCAATAACCTCCTCTGCCCCCTCCGGAGCTGCTGGAGGAGCAGCGCTGCTCTTCTGCAAGCACTGGGCGCGTCTCCCTGTGGAGCCAGTGGCGTCTGGGGAAGGATGAATCCCTAAAAACGGGATGCCAGCCAGGGGCACCTTTTCCTGCAGAAAGGGGCTGTTTCAGGGGGTGATGTGCAGAGTCCGAGCAAAGGTTTCCAATGCTGATGGGCACTTGGAGCAGTCCCCAGAGAAGGTGCAGGCATGCTGCAGCACAGCTGTGACCTGTGCCAAGGGACATCCTTTCTCCATGGGATAGCAGGTCCATGTTTGCAGCTAGGATTGCTGCAGGTTTTAAAAATTCCAACACCAGTATATCCTCCTTATCTTTCTATGGATTCCTGCATGCTGCACAGCAGCCTAACAGGGAATACTTGGTGTTGTGCATCCCTGCTTGCTGCTTTAAAAGACCCCGTGAAGGACCTGTGGCCTCTCCACCCCAGGATGCAAGGGAGGCATCTTGGCATCTCTGCAGGTGTGGATCATCCCAGGGTGTTCTGGACTGAAGGGGCTCTTGTGGTCGTAGTCACAGTCTGTAGCAGTCCAGGGATTCTGTTAGGCCAGAAGAGCTCTCCCCCCTCTCAGGGATGAGGGAGTAAAAGCAAGTTTAACTGTGTTTTAGGTTTGCTTATGCTGCTCTGCCCACAGGAGCATTTCCTGGGAGCCACGAGGCAGTGGCAGCACCAGCACTTTCTGCCATGCTGTGTCACCATGACACAGGAACAGCAGTTACTTGGTTGGTCACAGAGAAATAGTGGTGACCATTGACAATCGTGGCTTTTCTTCCCAGCTCTGCCCACAGTCAGCTTAGCTGGTAGGTAGATGGGCCGGGGAAAGGGGTGTTTCCCAGAAGAGGGAGATGCCAGGGGAGAGGATCAGTCATGGTGAGGATGATGACCATGATGCTCCAACTCACTTGGCTCTGGTACCTCTTCAGAGTAGCATCCCCTACACTCCTGGAGAGCTAAGTTCCCCAGCAAGGGTTAACAGAGTGTATAAAATTGATTGCGATTTTAGTAATTCAGTATAATCACAGTCTACCAGCAGGTTGCTTTTCCAGCAGGAGGGTTTGGAATTATTTTCTGGAGTTTGCAATATAGAACTTAAATTAAGCCTCAGAAGTCAGAGGAGCTCTGCTGCATCTCTAATGTGGTGCTAAATTCTCAGCAGCACATTCCCTGTATTAAAGCCTTTGCTGGCAATTAGGTTCATTAACTATCACAATACCTTATTTATTACTCGGCATGCCATATGGTTTCCCAGCTAAAGAATGGCACCCGTTCTAGCACAGACCATTTGGCATCATAAAGATGTTAACAAATAACGTTATGGCTCTCAAGGGCAAAAGGGCTCGCCGGGCTGCAGGTCTGCACGGCAGGAGAGAATATGAAAACATTTTTCTTCTATGGCAAAATAAAGAATTCCTCGAGACAGAAGTATTCAAAGACTATCCCGCTTGCATCACGCAAATGGGAGTTTTATACATGCCCATAATGGTTCTGTCAATATTTGCAGCAGGCAGCGTGCTCACTCATCTCCTCTCCTTCCCCTCGCTCCCTCCAAGCACGGGCAGTGTTGGAGCACGACAGGAAGGACCCACCTCCATCTAACCGTGCTGCTTTTATGCATCTTGACTTTTATTTCTTCTGATGGCACCGGCTCTTTGGTGTATGCAGCTCCTGCAGGCAGGATTAATTATCCAGCACCATCCTTTCCTACTGTCCAAACTTCAGCACTGGGCACTGCAGCGAGGCAGGGCCAGCGAGTGTGCAGGGGAGAGTGTGTGTATCTGTGTTCATAGCGGTGAAGCTTCACCAGGAGAAACAGCTCCTTGGGACCACAATGACAGAACATGAAGTCGGGTGTTCTGACCCTGAAAAGGGGAAATTCCTACTTGTAGTTAGTTTAGTGCTCTGGGAGGAGATCAGGACCTGTTAGAGCCCAGGCTGTGAGCGTTACACCGGGTACGCCACACTCGGTTCCTATTTTCAGCAGGATTAGGATTACGAGAGCCAGGGACAGCATTTCAGGTCACAGGGCCTCGGGCTGTCTCCTCTTGGGTACTGCATGGCCAACAAGGAAAAGGTACTGCTCCATTCCTGTTCTGTGAGTGGATTCTCCTAGAATAAACGTGTCCAAAGGGGGATTTTGGCAAAGTGCAACTTAAATCAGAGCAGTACTGAAAGCACAGATTAAACCAGATTTTGTGATCCTGTTACAGTATCCCGTGACAACTTCTGAATTTCCAGAAATGGGTCAGACAGAGTTTGAGGCACAAGTAGCACTGCTGCCAAATTTCCTCAGCAATCCTCACTTGGTGCCTAGGTGAGGTTGTTTCCTGGATCCTGCTCTTCATTGATTCCTGGGTCAGCTTTCTGATTTGCAGGAAGACAATTCTTCCCGCCTGTGAGCTGAGGAATGGCTCCGGGCTCCTGCACATGGCCCCTTCCCTGTGCACAGGTAGCTACAGTAGCACAGTGCCAGCTCCCTGATTTCCTGCCAGCCCCCGGGGGCCCCAGGGCTCCGTGCCCACCAGCCCAGAGTAGCCAGGGGTGAGACTGTAGCAGCTCTTGCGTAACTGCCGTGGTGATGATCACTTCAAAACGCTTTGGTGTGCAGAACAACTGCTCTTTCTTTGGGCAGTGGTGGTAGTTGGGTGTTTGGCTGGCACCAGGCTCAGCCTGTGTGCAGCAACTTGACTGTGCCCTGGTCTGTCAGTGCCCACTCCAGAGCTGCCTGTGTCCCTCTGGAACTGCTCTTCCCAAAATGTGACAAAGAGCTGTATTGCTGCAAAACTCACAGGCTTTAATGCCAGCTAGGATTATTTCTCATCACCTCAGCTGAACCCTCAAGCAATGTGCATGAAGTGTTCTACCTGCCAGTTCACACGGCACTGCTTCCCCCTGGGATTACAGCCATTTCTTTGGGAGCCCCTCTGGGCTGTATTTTATGGCAGTGGATGGCACACAGTACTGTAACATAGTCAGAGCCTGGTCCTGGGAACAGCAATGCTCCGTGGGAGGATGGCTGTGGCCAAAGATGAAGCTCTGTCCCCCCAGACAGTCGCTGTAACATCCCCTTGCTGCTGCCCTCAGTGCCTCTCTCCAGAGTCTGCCAGCTCCTCTACCACCAGCACTTCTGAGTTTTCACTATTCCAAGTCCTCCTTTCAGCTAATTACCTTTTTCATGAGAATTGTGATTTGGTGTTCTTCCCCTTCAGGTCCGTTGAGGAGACATTCCAAAATGTGCCCCCTCAAAAGCCTCTGGGCTGGATTCTCTCACCCCACCTCCCCAAGCAGTTGTGCTCTCTGCCTGCCCTGTGGGTCCCTCTGCACAGCTGCAAGGACCCTTGGCCATCTGGTGATGCAGTAGCCAGTTTTGTGGGTAGCACAGTGATGCCAGTGCTCCAACATTGAACTGTTCACGGGGAATTCTTCGTGAATGGAGAACAGTTTTCCAAATGGCAGAGAGAAATGGAATTCTGGTCCATTTGTGGTGGAATTGGCATGTCCCTACTAAAGGATGTAGCACCTGAGGCAGCAGAAGCAGTGGAGGGAGAGGCACACCAGTGAGAAAGAATGCCTGGGTTCCAGAGGGAATTAATACCTGGAGAGGAGCTGGGGTGGTGGAAGCAGCTGCACCCCTGGTGACAGCCGTGTCACACACTCTGCTGCCTCCCCCCGTTTGCATCCCTGGCCACTGGCAGGGACACGTGGAGCCTCTGGCCCTGGGCAGATAGGTCTTATCCAGGAATGACTTTGCAGGAGTGTTTACTTTCATTCCTGGGAGGCTGATCGAGCTGTTCCAGCTAGGAATGTGCCCTGGCCGAAGGGGGCCCTGCCAAGCTCCCTGCAGCATGAACATTGCACGGTCCAAGGGCACTGGAGCCCTGGCTGGACTCGCCTCCCCCTCCCGGGGCTGAGCCCAGCACACCCGTGTGAGGGCTGTGTCCGTGGGACCTGTGCCCGTGGATGCGGGTGCTGAGACCACGCTGGAATACCCCAATTCCTCGTGACCTTTGGGAAGGATTCATCAATATCCACCCTGAAAGGGCAGATTGTGAGCTGCCTTGCTGCACCAATGTTATCTGATTTGGTCACTGAGGAATCTGTGACCAGATAAGATACCAGGGCTTTATTGTATCTTCTGGCAATTATTAAGAAAATAAAATCAGTTAATATCTAACCTTGAACCTAGACCAAAACATTTAGCCTCAGACTTCGTTCTGCCTCTCTTGTACATTCAGGAGTTGTACAGTTTAGAGGGCTGTTAGCAATGATGGAAGAGATGAACAGGGATTTAATCTGAGCCTAAAATACCATCATTATGCAGCTCGAGCATCTCAGAAATGAGGTCTGTGCCATGTGTGATGCAGCCACTCGATCTTTTTGTCCTGGTGCAAGAAGGAGGAGGAGGAGCCCCTTTGGCAGAAGTTTCCCCAGCTGTGAAGGCATTTTGTGTGAATATTGAATGCAGAGATATGTTAAGAGCAGGGAAAGGAGGGGGGAGAAAGCCTTCCATGAGTGTGGGGTTTTGTTTGCCCTATCAGAAGCAGTAACATGTTCTCTGTGCTCACACAGAGCACATAAGTACATGGAAACATCCTCTCCCCTGGAAAGGGAGAGCAGAGAACTGTGCAGCTGGAAATGGGACATGGAGTGCTGCTAGAGAGGAAAGGTGGAACGAGGGCTGGAGGTGTTTACTGAGTGACTGGGATTCAGGATGTGGCTTGCTCCCTCCAGTAAATGAACTTGAGCATCATGAGGGCACAGAAACTGGCTGCTTCCAGTGGGACTGAGCATGCTGCTTGTGGTGCTGGATGACTTTTTGGGTGTGAACTCTAAAGCCATTCAGGGGCTCTTGGAAACCATCCTGTTAAAGAAAGGGAGTTTTAATTGTTGATCTTGTGCTCAGAAAAGCATGCAATTGGTATTTAACTCACCTGGAATTCCTGTTAGTGTCAGAACTTGGGTGTGATCCTCCTGCAGAAGGAACAGCCCTGGGTGGAGGTGCAGCCCTGTGCCCCACTCCTGTGGGGACCAACCAGCATGAATGGTGTTTGGACAGACTAAGAGCGTCTCCTTCCCCAGTGCTGTGTCCATCCTGCAGAGAGACAAAACCAAAGGGAGGCAGGAAAAGCAGGATGAAACTGGAACACAATCCCTCACTACAGTATCCCCTGTTTTGGGAGGCAAAACAAGCCTCCAGAAGCGCTTTGCTGAGGTCCTGGTGTAGATTCTGCTCTATTTAAAGGATGTTTTTCTGGGATGAACTTTACCGAACACACATGCAGCCTCCACAGCACCATAAAGTCAGGGCTGACATTTAATGCCTCGGCACATCTCTTTCCTTGTCCCATGCAAGATGTCAAGTATGTCAGGTTAAGAGAAGAGGAAAAGAGGGAAAATAATCACACAGTAAATTAAACAAGGCCAACCCCCTCCCACATATCAGAGCTTCAAAAGTTGCTACCTCTGGCTGGAGCTCTCTCGAATACATACCAAGGGTAACACTAAAATAGGTCCTGTACTGATGGTTGGGTCACAGCCTGCTAGAGGGAGACATTTTTATTTAATTACAAGCCCAGCAGCGTGTTGCTGGGGGGGGAATACATAAACACGGCACTCGAAGCCCGGCTGTAAAGTTTTGTGCTCCTTCGCTGAGTCACTGTGGCTAAATTCCCCTTTGTGCGGGGGATTTAGGGGAGGAATGTGGGAAGGCTGGCCCGGGCTGCCGCCCTCCTGAGTCACCGCTCAGCTCATCCTCCAGCCCTGGCAGGCTCAGGGCCCTAAGCCACTAATTAGCCTCATTGTCTTAGGGCTGCAGCATCCATAACCTGGCACGGGGAGGGGGGAGGATGGAGGGACAAAGCTCCTGGAAACCCACGAGCTGCACGTATCTGCTGGCACTTGTGCTCTGTGCGTCACAACCCACCTCTCAGCAGTCCCAGAGGGATAGAGATCCACTCCTTCTGCGGGATGGCATCGATTCCGTCGTGCCCATACGCGAGCGAAGCTGTAACTTGGAGCAGTGCTTGCAAGCAGGAAGGGTTTTGGTGCACAGACCCCGGGGTGCAGCAGCCTGGCTTGGAGCCGTGCGGGTGCGTGCAGTGGCACGCTGGCTGCTCGCTCACGTGGCGGTGACACGCTGATCCTCATCGCCGCTGCCGCGCCTCTGTCGTGGCCGGGTGGCATCCCCCATCCAGCAGGGCCGGGAGGCTGAAGGCAGGCGTGTGGGGAAGGGCAGACAAGGGTTCCTGCGGTGTGAAGTCCACACGTGTGCAGCCAGCTCCATCCAAACCGTCAGGCTGTGCGTGTTCTCCTTTCCCACAACAATGGGCAGCCCCTGTGCAGCTCCGCTGGGCTGGTTACAGCCAAGCTCCAGCAATGACTTACTTTGGGATCAACTGCAGTGTGGATAACCCACATCCCACCACCCCATGCCACAGCCCCCGATCCAGTTGCATCCTCGGCCTGACTCTCAGGTTCCCTTTGTGCAGTGCACGGGGCACAATGAGGGGCCTGTTCCTGCCCCCTCCACTCCCCTGGGCTGCCACAACTCGCGGGGGTCAGGTGTCGGCGCGCTCGGACGGAACCTGGTGCTAATCAGTGGGTTCAGAGGAAGCTTAATGCACCGTGGCTGCACACTGAGCGGCTTTCCCGGGGCTTCCACCCTCCCCCTTGCAAACAGCTTTGTGCATTGAGGCTTTTTCTTTTTTTTTTAAATAAAGTCTAACACATTTAATCATCTTTTCATAAGCTGTCACTTGCCGCGCGCCAAAGCAGCGCAGCGTGCGCTGCCCTGGCTCCCAGCAAAGCAAAGATGCCTGGAGAAATCCCGCTCCTGCCAGCGTGCACACGGGATCAGGAGCTGCGCACTTTCCTTGAGGTCTGGGGTGAGAGCAAAAATCAGTTTTTGAAAGTCACAGATTTTTCACTGAATTTGAAACAGGTCTTATTTTGCACAGCATCTTTGCTCCAGTGTTTCATAATTCAAATTCAGCAGTGCTGGAAAACTCAGTATACCAGAAAACTCCAAACGCATCAAAAGCAAAACTCAGCTAGTCCTAGGAAAACATGGGAACGTGCCTGTCCCCCACCCTGGAGGGAACTGGTTCTCTGCAGGAGCAGGGAGAACAGGTCCGGGGGGCAGAGCTGGGGTGGGCTGAAGTCAGGGCCTAGCAAGCCAGAGAAGTAAGAGCTGTGTCCTTGCATGCCTCTCAGGAGTGGAATGGGGAGATTGTGTCTAACAGTGCTGGAGGAGTGTGTGTGATGGAAAAGGGCATTTGTCTGCAGAGAGTGGAAGAAGCTGTTGTTTTGGGCATGATGGAAAGGAGCCACTGCTCTTCCCTTTCCATTCATACAGGGTGGGTGATGCTGGGGCATCTTCTGGCTGAAGTTGTCTTCCAGGATGTTTTTTGTGGACTAAGCCTCCTGAACAAGGAATTTCCTTTCTTACTGTAATTGTGGAGACTGCTTGGTTTTGCTCTCCTCTCCATGCACTAGCTGCCTCTTGGAGAAGCATCCCAAGGCTGCCTTTGCCATCATCCCTTGAAATACAGGCTGCTGCATTGCCAAATCCTTGTCTTCCCAGAGACCTGGTGCTGCTGACCAGGATATTTCCACTGGGGAAGCAAACATTCATGTCTCCCTGTCCAAGTAACTGATCGGGCTGAGGGCTAGAAGTGGATCTGAATGGATCCCTCATTTTCCTGGGAAGGATGTCCATGCTTCACCTGTTCCTCATACAGAAAGCCCTTCCTGAGGAACCACCAACTCAGGGGTTTAATGCTGGAGGTTAATAATAATCACACCAGGCAGCACATCATTGCACCGTATCTGGTTGAGAGATTTACAAGTGAAACTCGTGGCGGAGGAAGAAATTGCCTCAATCACTCGGAGTAATGGCACATGGAGAGGCACTTGGGCGTGACTGCTACTTAACACGGAGCCCAGCTTGGCTTCATTTAGCTGCTGGTGCCTTTCTAATAAACACGTTACACTACAAGGTGGGGATTAAGATCAGAAAAGTAAATAAATTGGAAACTGATGGGGAGAGATGGGAGGGAAATGGAAGGTACTGGGGAGGAGTGACGAGGGATTGACTCCCATGCCAGGACATGGGGAAATGACCCTGAAGGCAGTGGCTGTAGCTTTCCAAGCCTCTCTGTGAGCCTCACCTGTGGGCTGCAGGTGCTGGGCAGCCCCACTGCCAGGGTATGTGGGGTGTCCCTGGTCAGGGTCACCAAGCTGGTTGCTGCCTTTGGCAAACAGCAGCCATGGGAAGTTGGTGTCTTAAACAAATCAGTAGCTTTTACTATATGTATTAGAGGAGCAACAAAAAGTGCAATGCACCAGTTGACAGGAAGGACTGGGGGGTTAATTTTCAGGATGCTGCCTGGGAATTTAGCCGTGGGATTTCCATTATTGCTAATGGGACTCACACAGCTTAATTTCATGTGAGCTACACTAAAAACATACCCCTAACTGCCTGCAAAATTTCAGTCCTGAAATCAAACCTTTTAAAAGTTAGGGAAGGGTAAACAAACACCTGAAACCAGAGTATCTCACTATTTCCCCCCTCAGCTGTTTGGATTTTAAAGTCTGGAAGAGGGAGGAACTCAAGCAGTTTGAGACAATTAAAAACCCCATCCTGCAGGCACACTGGCTGCCTGTGCAGTGCGTCCCTGCTCTCTGCCAATTACAGCAGCAGAGTTATAACCCCCGAAAAAATAGGAGTAAGCTGATGCCTTACCCTTAACCATAGCAGGGCGAGCGCGGCGTTATCACACGCGTCTAATAACCCGCGCAGCGCTGCCGCGCATCGTGAGGCCTCCGTTATTAGGCTGTTCTCGTTAAATGACTGCTATCATCTGGTCCCAAAGTACATTAAATCCCATTATAATTATAAACACACTTCCCCATAACGTTCTCCTTAGATTACATTTGCGCTGCTTTACCCCAAGGGTATCTTTGTACTAATGCCGTCCGTGTTTGTTGTTTTAGCTGACGATACCGGGCCCTGCGCTGGCTGCGTTGTGCCACGCGTGTAGCAGGGAGGGAGGGAAGAAGGGAGAGCTGTGTGGCTGCCACCCTGCCCCTCCCCGAGGATTACACAGGTCTCTGGGTGCGCTGAGCATGGGCACCGCCAAGAGCTGAGGCACACGCACGTCCTCGCTCGAGGATGCCCAGGGTACACAGAGCTGCCTCGGTGCGTGGCCCGCCGCTCGTGCCGCTGCCTGGTGCTGTTGTCGGTGTCACGGTGTGGCTGGCGTCTCCCCGCGTGTTTCGCTCCCTTCCCGAAGCCGACCCTGGCAGCAAAGCCCCACGGCCCGTCCTGGGGTGCGGGCACCCGCCACATCCCTACACACAAGTGGTGCCGTCACGGCGTCAGTATTTTATCGCGGGGGGGGAGAAAAACCAGCCTCGTCGGGGCGACAACGTGCTCGGTGTCACATCATGTCACAACCGCCGCGGCCCCCGGTCGGAATCCGCCACCGGACCCCAAACTGGGCTCTGGGGTTGGTTTTTATCGTCTCCACCCCCGGGGCCGGGGGTCCGCCCAGGCGCGGCGCGGGGGGCGGCTTTGTCTGGCGCGGCGG
>WAAE01022884.1:29169-67551 GCA_013400495.1 Nicator chloris | reverse complement strand
TTCCAGGAGAAATTTCATCAAAGTACATCTTTTTTCTAAGTGGGTGAGCTTTATGCTTTTCATTTTCTGTGCACAGCTTACAAAAACGAGTAAAGATTCAGAAAATCTTTGGCAGAATTTGTCATGCACAATTCCCAGGCCAGTTCTACAGTTGGAAACACAGAGCAGTATCCAGAAGCCTGATGATCCTGGCCAGCATGGCCCCGAGCCTAATCTCTGTTCATCAGTCTTTCTGTAGCCTGAAATCTTCATTACAAAAAAAAAAAAAATCCCCCAAAACCAAAAAAAAACCTCCCCAAAACTGAACAGAGTCTTTGAAAAGCTGTAGCAAAGTTCAGGAATTGTGACAAGATCTGAACTGTCACTCCTCTGGCTGCAGTTGGAGCTTTATTCCCATTTTCCCCTCCTGTAGGTACGAGCATCCCACGCCCTGGGGCTGCGTGCCTGGGATCAAATTCACAATCTGCTCCAGGAAGACATGCAGTCTGTTCATCACCATGGACAAGGCACTAAAGTCCTGTCCAGACGTTTTCCTCAATGCTTACACTCCCCATTCCATGTCCAGATACCTTTTTCTTCCTGGCATCCATTTTCCTTTTGATTATTCATGAAATGGTTTGTTTTACAAGGCCTGAACACAGCATCTGTGCAGTGCTTCTTCACATGGGGGGAGGCATCTTTCTTTCAAGATGATGCACCATGGGTACTTCTTTTAACAGAATTTATTCATCATTGTTAGAATTATTTTATTATTTCATTAGTTATTTTATATTAGAATATATGTCAGCCATATGAATATGAATATGGTGTAATTCAGTCAGTAATGAAAGAAAAATTCTTGGGGATAAGGACAGAACAAATGTCAGGTGTTGAATGAAATTGGGAGAAGGAAAGAGGGAATAATATAAGGGAGAATAGATTTGCAGTGATCCTTTGGGATTTAAAAAGGTACCTAAGGATATGAGAGGGTATGTGACATGAATATTTATTATAAAGTAATATTTAAAGCCTAACTTGTCAATAATAATCAAAGAAATGTGCTACTGTCAGGTGATCTAGAAAGGCATCCCTGCAAACCTACTTTTCTGAGTCTTACCTGTGATTAAACCAATTTCTTCCACATGTAATAGGGAAAAATAGAGAAAGACTCTTTTGCTAAACATTTCTCATCTGTTTGAACTACTTTAAAACAGTATTCCTCTTTATACAAAGACCATTTTTATCATTGAGAGATTCTAATGAGAGTGTGCATGATCTTTCTTCCCCCAAAATGTCAACAGCATTATTTTTAGCTGAATATTACAATTTATTTTTTTTTCTTTTAGGATTTCGTCAGTAAAGTCCCACTAAAGAACATTTCTGCTGATGATGAATAAATATACCAAAAAATAAATATAGCATGTCTTGTAGCTCAACCCCTATCAAGCTGTTGGCAAGTGGTGGCCCAGGGTGAACCTTCCCTGCAGGACTGAGTGCTACTGCCATGGATGCTGCAGTTCCATAGGTTCAGACCACCTGGCACCACCAAAATTATCTATTTAGGAGCTTGATTCGATGGTAGTTTACAGATCCAATTGCCTAATACAGAGCTGCTGAAAAAAAAATGCAGAAATAATCATCAGCAAGGAGTGAATGGCCCAAACTCCCAAAGAAATTGATGGAAAAAAAAAAAATCAAGAGTAAAAATTCCTCTTACCCTTAAGCCTTCATATGAGGGAATGCCATTATTCACTTACAAAGGCAGCAGTACCACAGGCCTAAAATCCTAAACATTCCCTCCACATGTTATTGTGTTTTAAACTCCCCTAACATTAACAGAGGCTTGTTTTAATAAGGAAAAATTCGCCCTGAGAAATGTAGTGGCAGTCTCAAGTACCCAGTACGTTTTAGAGCGTTATGGAAGTTGCAAATTTTCAGACACACTGTTGTGGTTTTCTCCTCAGGGTTATTATGCTGGAAAAATGGAACAGCCTCTTGCCTAAAAACCTGGGAAGTCCTACATGACAAAAGGTTTACATTTCAATTACCAGCTTCATTTACCCATAGGAAGCAAACATTTGAATGTGAAATTTTGCAGTGTGCTTCCAAGCACGGGTGGAAACTTTTTGAAAAACACCCTGTTAGAAGTATTTACTGTCTGAAATAAGTGTGTCAAGATTCAAATGTCTTTTTTATTCTTTTTTTTTCTTATTTCCCTTAGGTTTTTAGGAAAAACACATGATGTCTATATGTCTTTATGGCATTTTCCAGAGAGGTTTGATTATTAGACGTTTTCTCTGCTTGATTTTTGACCTGTCAATGCAACATATCATCATGGTGGCTTGCTGCAGATCGTGGTAGTTGCTGTCAGTCCAGCCCAAAGGATGCCAAAACATTTATTTTCATGGTAAACTCCAGTAGTTTTGCTCTTTGAGTGATCAAAGATAGAATCTTCATATTGTCCTTTCCAATTAAAAGTAAGAAAATAGACTATATATGTCAATAAAGCATCAGCATTGACAAGTGCTCATGGTTAGATTCAAGAGTACATTTTAGAAGGTGGTTTGGGTGTGGGGAAAGAGGTAATTCAGAAGAAAAACAGCCAAATGTTCTATACTGAAAAAAGTCATACTTCCCTATATCATGGTATTGTATGGATAGAGATTACAGCAGAATAATCTGCTGAATTTAAGAGCCCTGCAGGGTTGCCTTAGTCCCTGGAAAGATGAAAACATGGGATCTTTAAGGCTTAAGGTTGTTGTCCAAGCGATTTTGGAGGCCCAGAGTCAAGAACATCAGTGTTTCCAGAGTGCCTCAGGATCCTGTTGTGTTTGATAAATCTGAGTTCCAGCACATTACAGAGCATACTTTGTACAAGGGGGTACAAATTACATTTTCCAGCCCTCAGTGGCTGGTCCTGCACGTATTTTTATGGTAGCTTTGGCTACTGTATCCTGAGAGACACATGGAAAGGTCTCTTCAACCAAATGGAAATATTTAAGTCATTGTTCTGCCCTGGAAAAACAAAATTCTTATTGTTTCCATGGTGTACAGAAATTCACAATGTTCTTGGAGTTGTTATTCCTTTATGGTTTCACAGGCCCCTGAAAAATCTCAAGTGGATGTTTGACTTTCTCTTTCAGCAGTTCATGCCACAGAGAGGCTTTAGACAGCACAGATTCTTAATAGCAGAAGTCCCAAGATACAATTTCTATGCTCTGGGGAAAAAAAATAAATCTCCATTTCACTACTGAAATACCCTTTACAGAATCCAGTCAAATGGAAAGAAGAGTTGAAAGTCATGACTTAACTAGAGCCTTCTCAAAGCAAATCCAGGGTCCAGCAGGATGGGAGTGTCAGGGAGGAAATTAAATTTTAGAAAATAGAAATTGCGAGTCAGATTTCAGCTGAAAAAATTCAAAAGGATGAGTTTTTTTGGTATGATTTTTGGTTCAGAATTAATTTTAAAGGCAGCTAGGTTTGCTGGAGTGCTGGAAATTAGCTTTGAATCTGAAGGAGTTGGAATAGCACATTTTAAGTCCCTGATCTGACGTTAGATGCCAGGGACACCTAATTTCCCTAAATGGATGCAAACGAATGCACTCACATTATTTCACCACGTGAGCATCTTGCCCTGTAACTTAATGGAGTGTTTAACTTCTGAGCTTTGTTGGGCCATAAACACATAAATGATCATAACCTGATCTGTAACAAACTGCTAGCTCTGATCAGCAAAATTTAATAACAATATCTTCTTCTGGGAAAAACCACCATAAAATCCAACTCCTGTGTAGTCTTTTCCAGGGCTACAACCTCCACTAATTCTTGTCTGGCTTAAAGAATAATTCTCATCTCATATGGCCAGTATCATTTATTACTCCACAATAACTGTTTGTGTCCAGATTTAGATGTGTGTGTTGCAAACTCACAGAAACTTGCCAAGTGCAGCAAGCTGACTTCCAATTAAAATAAATTGCTACAGAAGTGCAGCATTCAGGTTAGATATAAATAGTCCTGTAGCATTATTAATAGATGTTGAGTTGTCTGGATTTCAGTTTCCCAATCTGCGTGGTAAAATGTTGGTAAAATGCAGGTGAAGTGCCCTTTTTGAAGGAATGAGGTCTTTGTTCTGTAAAACTGGGCATTTTTAGGGGTAAATGACAGGAATAATGCACACTAACCCATAGGTAACAATCTGATTCCAAACCTATTGACGTTAAGGTTTATGCACAGCTCTGTATTCTGTTAGGAATTTGTTCACCATCTTAGTCCCTTTATCATTCAGGACTGTGAAGTGCAGAATGGTGACATTTGCATCCCACTCTCACTCAGGAGAAAAGCAAAACTGAATGAAAGTTCCTGTGAAAAGTGATGGAGAGGAGAAGAGATCTCTGTGAGGAGATGGAGGAGACGTTCCACAGGCTGCAGCAATAATGGCTGGAACAGGGGAATGACACAGGGATGGCACATTGTCACCTCCCAGATGGCTTTTCTGGGCTGCTGGCCACTGAGAACATAAATCAAAGCCTTTTGCAAGTTGTACTGGGCATTCACAAAGACTTTTGAGGCCACTACATTTAAGAGAAAGGTCAAGTCCAGCTGGAAAAGCAGCTCAGATCAACTCACCCCAAATCACCTGTCAAGATCAGCTTTTGTGAAAAGCCTTTTCCACACCCAAGGATGCTTTTACCTAAGGCCTAATTGGAAAACAGATATTTGATAAAAGAAAAGTAGCTGTCAAAAATTACTTCTGGCCCCAGATGAGAGAGGCCTGTGGGACACACAAACATTTGTTTTGAGGAGGAAAATCATCTAAAGTTTATATCAAGGTTCACACCTTGTGGTGCTGTGTGATGAAACTCTTTGCAACCTGATTTGCAAGTTAAAGCGATCCCTTTTTATTATTAGATAATAATAATATTGTAAAAGTAAAAAAAAATTGTAAAATTATAGTACATAAAAGTTTGTGCTGACAACTGAACTGTGTCTGCAGGCTGGGAAAAGAGTAAAACAATTTTTATGCAGCTTCTAACCAGCACTGACACTCTGAGCACGCCTTGGAATGGCCAAGACAGAACTCCACAGGTTCCATTTTGCAAAAAATTAAATTGTGTCCCAGTTCAAAGCAGAGCAGAAAGCCAAACTTCTATGATTATAAAGCATTTAGACCATGGTTTCTAGAGCAGAAGACTTTAAAAGAGAAGGCAGTACAAAAAAGTGACAAACAATAAGCTTTAGTTAATTTCTACCATGCCTCCAAAGCATCATTAGCTATTTCATTTCTTCATCAACTATATTCCCTAGTGTTATTTTACCCAGAAAAATAGCACCAGGGAATACAGTTTTCCCCCTTCACATTTCTATAAAGCATTGGAAGTAAAAGGTCTCTATTTCTAAGTGTGGAATCCTCTGTTTACAGGCTGATCTCCACCCTAAAGCACACTTGGCACAGGACCTGGTGTTTTCTGAAAGGGGCTTGGAGAGCCAGTCCTAGGGAGACCCCAAAACAGATGAAAACAAAAAGAGTTCTTTTCTTGTTTGCTTTCTGAATTCAAAAATTGCACTGTGGTCTGGCAGCATTCTGTAAGCTTGTGTAGTTAATGATTGGAAGTTTCTTTTTTTCAGAGGTTTCAGTGTTCTGACACGGCTCCCAGAGTGATATTCTGGGCTTTAACACCATGGGATAGATTCAGGGTGGGCAGTGATGTTCTGAACAGCTTAAAAATGCTTATTGCCACATGGGGAGATGAGTGTGGGTGTGGTAGACTCTAAGTTTCCTCTTGGTCCTTGTTTTCAGGGACCTATAAAGCTGCTGATGCGTGGGAATCCCGATTGAAGCACATTGGCAGCACCTTCATACCTTAACAGGAACATTCTGCAATAATAAATATGCTAAAGGGAATTATTGTGTGTAAATAGCAAAGATCAAGTCTTGGTCAGCACACGAGCATGGTGTAAACAGCTCATACCTGACACAGCATCACCACTGCAGAAAACACGAGGGAAGAAGAAGGTGAAATAATAAGGTTAGTTTTTCATCACACTGTGAAATCAGAGCCCCAAACTGTAAGCTTGCAATAAATGGCATGAATAACTTCACTCCTAAGTATAGTCCCAAGGAAATCAGGGAAATCACTGCACATGTTTCTACCCATAAAGCAGGCAAGCATTTCCAGGCCCAAAGCTATATTAGTCACAGCGTTGAAGTGAAAAATAGGTCACAAGGAGTGGAAGCATTTCTGCCAGCATTGGCATCCTGGGGATTCCCCCACACACTGAATGATTATTTCACCTCTGGGATCTGCTCTGCTCCCCAACAGGAGGCCAGACATAACCCTGCTGAAGGTGCAGAACCTAGAAATGGCTGAATAGCTCAGAGAAGATTGTTTTCCATTCTACTGCATTGATCAAGCTGCAGGAGCACTAAAGCCCTTCCCTGCCTGTCCCCACAGTGCCACACGACTGCAGGAGCCCAAGGGGCAGACAGACAACAAGTGACACTCGATTTGTGTGATCACAGTGTTATGAGTATAAGTACTAATTCATGCCAAGTCTCCTTTATTGTATATAACTAATATCTTTCTAAAGCTCATAGTTTGTTCGGGCTCACTTACGGGAAAGGCACATTCCAGTGGGGAGCCTAGAAACTTTGCTCAGTTTCAGCTGTGGTCCAAGGAACAATGGAATTACTGGAAGAAGTCGTGGCTGACGACCGGTGCTTAACGCTCGATCGTTATCATCTGATAAGGATTAAGCGCGTCAACCCACACCCTGACTCCCATCTGAAAATGAATCGGGACATCATCTTCCCCAGAAAACCTATTCAGTGGAAGGGAGGACAATATTCAATCCTTTCAGGAGGACCGGAGAACAGAAATCGGGGACTATAGAATGCATCTACACCAAAAAAGAGACTTTTGTTCCTATTGCAAACCCTAGCCAGAGGGCGATTTTCGGGTATAAATATCGGGGTGCTGGCACATCCAATTCGTGACAGAGAGAAGGCGAGAGAGAGGGCTGCTCTGCTCACCAGTGCCAAAATCCCGGGGCTTGGTACTTTGTCTGCTGACCGTGTGCTTTTTCCTTTAAATTTTTGTAATCAATAAATTCTATTTTTCATTTTTTAATTTGGCTGGTTTTGGCTTTTATCCATAACAACAGCTACCTAAAGCCTATCTATTTCCCTGCAGTATTTTTTTCTCTGTTTGCTATAGACAGGTTTGGGGTTTTTTCACAAAAATGGCTACAATAGATGTGCGTTTCTGCATGGTCTACAACCCAATAACCAATGCTGAGGAGGTTGTGGCCTGTGAGCTTCGGCCAGCAGCCTCTTCCAGTGTCTCAGCACTTTGCTGAGCATTTTGGCATCTCTGAACACTCTTTTAGGCAAGGTGCTTGGCAGCACTGTGTGGGGCACTTCTGCCTTGCTGTGGCACTTCCATTGCAGCCTTGGCTGTGAGTTGGCATGGTCAGGGTCAGGCTGGGAAAGACTTTGTGGTAGCTGTGGAAGGACTGCAGGCTTTTGGTTTGGGTTTTTTTTTTTCCCCAGTCGTTTTCAGATGGTGAGCATATGCTGCCAAAGCGATGAAACCAGGTGAGCAAAACAAATTAGCACATTCTGTGAGCTTGGGAAAAGGCAAGTTCTTTGTTCATTTTAGTATTTTGAAACAGGCTGTTGATTGACATGCTTTAGTGTGAATGTTTCATTTCCTGTACATTCATCTGTAAATTTATAAGCAAATATACATTGAGGAAATTATTTCATTCTATTTGAGTTCAAAGTCTGATCTGAAACTCTTTAAAGACATCTACTAAAACCATTAGAACTGGAAACATAAATGTCAGCATGAACTGTCATAGCTAAAGGTGCTCACACACTGACCATGCCAAAGAACATGCAGGTAAAAGAATGCAAGTCAGATAAAGCACAAAGAATGATGGATTGCCAAGTTAAAAAATACTGTGATGCAGTTTTGGGCCCTGAAAGTTATTTTTAGAATGCAAATAGAGGTGTTTTGGGTTGAGAAAAGAGTAAATATCTAAGAGCTGAATTAAATGTTTTGAAGAAATATTCTTTTCCTTTATGCCTCAGGGAGTTTTGGAGTTGTTTTGCTATGAAAGAAGGTCCCCAAGTGTGATCAAGATGCTAGGAAATTATTATAATGCTTTCTGTCAGCTCACAAAAAGGCACCAAATTAAATATGAAGTCTAAATGAAAAGGTCATAACTCTCAGCTTAATTACATATAAAAATGAAAAGAAGTTGTCCAATGACTGAAACCACTGAGATGGCACTAGGCAAAGGGAGGCAAGTCAAACAGAGAGATATTTAATTTTAGGGTAAAACAGGGACTCATAATCACTGAGAGCCTTCAAAAGATTACAGGAACAGCTATTTGTGTATCAAATATCTGTGTAATCACAGCCCTGGCTGGTTCATCTCACCTGTGTTACTTCGCCACTTTGATTCTGGAGACCTTCTTATGCCCTCCCCTTTTTGAATCACTCTATCCCATTTTGGAAACCCTCTCTTAACAGAAAATAGGAGATGGCTTCAAAACAAGCACCAGAACTGACAGGAAATATGAGATGAATTTTCACATGTAGATATGGACACAAAATGCACATCCAATGGAGGTTCCCCCTCTTCCTCCCTGCCCGTATCAATTATTTTTTATCTGCAATCTTTAAATGCTTATAATTGAATAATTTTAATTATTATTTATTTAAAAAATAATCTAAATGTTTATCTTTGCTGGGTGTACCTCTACAGAAACACATCAGAGCTTGAGAAAGATCCACTGAAGCCAAGAACTGTTCCACACACAGTTGAAAACAAACCATTTTTTATTCTATTTAATAAAAATATAAGAATAAAACCTACCTATTTTGACTTTTTCCTATTTCACTGTATGTTCTTGAAGTACCTAAAATATTGGGTTTTTATGCTTGAAATTGGTGCTGCTGAGCTACCAGGGCAGAGCTTTTCCTATGGGGTGATTAACCTCATCTCTCATTTTGCACTCAAATTTTGAAAAGATCAAATTGGGATTACTTACAAATGGATATTTGGAGGCTCTGTGTACAAAACCTTCCTGAAAATCTGTGAAAAGTGTAATGTTTATTTCTAACTATGCTGCTTTGGATAACAATCACACATTTTTTCACACTCTTCCTTTGAAATCGTAGACATAAGCCACAGATCACTGACAAAGGGAGAAGCTGTGTGCACAGCAGCTGGATATCAAATATCACAGCTGGAGGAAGAGGAACAAAAAGAAGGCAACAAACATTCAGAATATTTCTGTCCTATTCTCTCTGTTCTGCTGGACAGAGCACTTCACAGTTACGACTACTTGAGACCTAAAATAGTTACAAATTCATGTTTTACTTTCTGCCTCAGGCATCTGCGTCTACTGTATACAGAAATTAATATAAATGGGGTATCAGTGATTTGCCCGAGCAGAATAAAAAAGCTTGAGCTCAGATATCTGTGCAGAATATGCAGAGAAATCTGATAAAGAAGCAGATGGCTTGCAATTTTCTCCTTTCTATTTCTTGCTCTATCAGCACTGACAAGACTCCCAGGATTGTTCCCCAGCCTGTAGGTTTGTAAGTCTGGGTGCTGTTATTTCTAACAGGACTTCTCAAGAAGGGAACACTGAATTGATGCTGCTTCAATGCCACTACTGATCACTGAAGGAAAGGATATTTAAGACAAAGGGCAGGAAATTAATTTGCTAAGGTTTAATTTATGAATCTACCACCTGTAGCATTGTCACCAACTTGTTTTGCACAGGTGATGCAGGTACAGTTCCCAGAGGAACAGTTCCCAGCCCATGGCTGCTGAGCAATTTCCTTTCTGTTTTATTTCACTCACAACTTGCTCTAGGAGGAAGCTGAAGGTTTCTCTGTTTCCACCTATGAAATTAGGGAGAAAAAAACAGTCATTTTTCACTGTGTGCTGGTGGAAATGTGTAACTGAGATGATTTTGTATATAATATGTATCTCAGCTAAAGAATGGTGATACATTTTATATTTTTACATGGTTCTCACCTCAGGTTTAACAGAGGGGCTCCCCGTTCAACACAACATGCACTGTGAAAACAACACACTCCACGTACATCCAGGATAATTGGGCTTTGCAGTGTTCTTCACAGACCTATCATCTCCCAAATGTCTTTTTGATACTCCCCACCCCATGCCAGTTCAAGACCTGTCACTTATGAAGCTTGTCCTGATTTTTTGGGTTTCCAGTTTTGGCCAGTGTAGGAGCCAAACTCTCTGTTCTTACAGCCAGAGCTCAAATGTGGTGGGGTCTTGCCACTAGAATTCCATGTTTGTGGGAGGAAACATTCCCAGTGGAAATTCCCACCAGCAATTTGTGGGTTTGGGACGTTGGACTCTGTAGAGAAAATTCTAAGAAGATTTAACATTGTCGATTTTTTTCCATTTTTTTTTTTTTTTTATTCTCTCCCAAACATCATATTTGTTGCTAAAGGAGGGGGTTTTTTTATTCCACATTGTTAAAGTCCTGTCAAGTGGGATTGAAGCCATTTGGCTTACATTCCTTCTCAAAATAATACAGGTAGAATAACACCTATTTAGGTATTCCTGCAATGCAGTTGATAGCCTGTTTACCAATAATTTCACACGTGGACATGAGCCATACTGAACAAAGCACATGTGGATCTCTTGCAGGAATTCAAAGTCCGGACAAAAAAAAATGGAGTAAAATTAGAAGAAGAAAGAAAAATACACAAAAAAGGAGAAGGGATGAGATGTGCTTCAAGACAGAGAAGTGTACAGGTTCTTCTTGACCTTTGATTTCCAACAAGAGAATTCAGGATGTGAGGTGGCTTTCTGTGAATAGATTAAATACCCTGGAGACATAGAGGCCGAGAGAAAAAGGTTATAGGCTCCTTCTTATAAATAATTGATTCAGATGATGATCAGGTCATGTACAAGAAGTTTAGTGGAGAGCAAGAAGGAGAAGTTTGATTATGCAGCAGAGAGAAGAGGCCACTATTAAATTTCCTTCTGCTGTGCATGGATTGGGAGGGGCACATCTGAACACAGGGTTTAGTTTGTGAGCTTTGTGAGCTCTGGAAGCCCACGCACCCAGAAGCTGCTGCATCCTGGGGCAAGCAGATGTGCTCCCTGCACAGCAGAATTTGGGTGTAGGGAGAGCTCCTCAATTTCTAAAAGCATCACAAGGATAAGCTGCTGTTGGCAGTGTGGAGATCAGGGTGGCCACAGGCAAAAGCAAAGAACTGCACTGCCAGATCATAACCCAGCCAACCTGATCCTGCTCATCCCTAATCAAAGGTGTGATGAGGAATGGATTCCCCCCTCCCCTTCCAGCAAACACCTTACTGTGCATGTAGCAGCTCTTCCAGTTTTTGCTATTTCTCCCTTTTATAGATACATATATTTAATAATTAGAGGAAAACTTGCCATCATGATTAATTGCAGAGAAAGTAATGTATTATTTATTCTCTCCCAAAAGGTCTCAGACATATCAAAGGTCTCTCAATATCAATTTGTGCCAGACACAATACAGTGGTGTAAGGATCACAGAGACTGGAATTAAGTTCCTTTATGGATTCTTTATGGACATGAATTAAAAACATCTTTGATTTGTCTCCACTAAAGCTCTGCAGAGCTTCAAGTGCTTCTGGAATTTGAATTATTGCTAAAACTGGTCTCATGAAAAAGTCTCAGAATGGATTTGCTTTTTCAGTGCTGTAAGAGATACCTGTTTCCTCCTATTTGTGCATAAAATGTAAATGCCACTGCATTTAATTTAGTAAGGTTACATCAATATGGAGTAAATAGACTGAAAGAGCCTTAGAACCCAGCACTTATTTCTATACTTCACTAAATTACATTATTCCTTGAGACCAGAACCCCTATCCAGTTTTCTGGTCAAATCAGCTCCACATTAAACGTCACCAATTTCAGACCTGCTGGGTACAGTTTTTCTTATTCAGTTTCTGCTGTGGATCGATCACCCTCCCTAAAAATCCATGGAACAACTAAACAGTTCAGGTGTGAATCCCCCAAAGAGCAGGGCAGTGTTTCCTTGTCACTCATTTACTGTTTCTCAGTCCAGGCTGTGTGTGCTGCAAAACAAAGGCAGCAGTGGATGTGGATGTGGAGGTGTCTCTTCCTCACCTACACTGATTGTTCTAATAAGAGAGCTGAGGCAAAGTAAAATCAGTCTGATCATTCAGAAGATGGGAACATTTTCTTGATGTTTTTCTAAGTGTTTGTGGGTTAAATGTATTGTTCCACTTAGGTTAGAAACACCCATCTGTAATTGCACCTCTAATATTTTAAATTAGTGTGACCTCACATAAACAGGTCTGTAGCATCTTGCATAAATCAATGTTAATTGAATGTTGTTGGTATCTTATTAAATAGCATTTATTCTAAGATTAGGAAAGAGGCCACACATTTACTTATCTAAATTCCTTTGCACAGCTGAATCTTAATTTTTCCCTCCTCCCTCATCTTTATTTCTCTTTCAAGAGGAATGCAGGATTTTGTTTCACAGTGAAGATGGAAGAGGCTGCAAGCTGAAGAAGGATGCTTGAAGGATGATTTAATTGTAGAGGGTTTCATTTAGAGTCTACTCAAGTTTCCAGCTGTGAAATTGCAAGATCCTTGTATGCCAGTGCTCACAGCAGGATCTGAAGTTTACCTAGGACTTCTGAAAAATTGCCACTGTTCCAAAATTTGTTAGGCCAGAACTCAACAAGCCAAGATATTTGCTTTAACTGGACTTTTCATCAGTCTTTTAAACCTTTTGAAGTGCTGTGTGAGCATTTACAGCTTCCCCCTGCCATCAAGAATTCTGTAGAGTTTTGTTTCTGTTTTAATGAAAATTGAGATTGTCTCATAATAAAAAGAGCCTGAGAGAAGAGCTTTGAGAAAAGCTATCAAAGATGATGAACAGACCTGAGAGATGAAAAAGTTATTTCAATATAGCAGCACCATTTTCCTGCACTGTGAAGCAAGGAAGGCACACAGAAGGTCCTAGAGACAATATAAAAAAAACACAAATTCCTTTCTATTTTTCCCCCATGAATAGAAGCAATTCCACCAGATTTCCTCACTGACACAGCTTAACATGATTGTATTTGGATAAAATACCCACACTGAGCAGAGTGCTAAGAGCACCATTTAGCTGCCACACCTGTGATTTTAATGCACATTTGAATGATTTTATGTCCAGGACTTGCATGTTTTGTTCTTGAAGACAAGTGACTGTTATCCCAATGCACGTTGTCATTTTTTGGAAGGAATGTAATTTGATTTTATTCCATGACTGTCAAGGCACTGTGTTTATCCACCAGATACCCACCACAGCCTCTGATGTAGCTGCAGCTGCACAGTGAGGAGCTCCTTGGGCTGCAAAGAGCTGTCTGCAGGGGTGTGACAGAAGGGGACGTGGGGTGGATCATTCCCTCCTTCCCCCAGAGCTGCAGGGTATGAGAAAAGCCTGCAAACACTGAAGCACACAACAAACAGCAGCTGCTGCCCTTGTTTTGGGGTGACTTATGGATAATGAACAAACAGAAACCACACCAGGGTCAGGAATTCTGTGAACACCAAATTGCTGGAAATGAGAAGTATTAAGAGTTTACACATGCCAGCTCTGTTCTGACGCTCTTCCTCAGGCATCTCCTCAAAGCTTTCACCAAAAGCAAGATGCTGAGCCACAAAGTTCTTTGTTCTGACACCTTGTGGGATCAAAACAAGATGTTTTCTTAATTAGACCCAAATCTCTACACTGCTCTGTAAAATAGAAGCCCTGCACAGACTCAGGTCCAGGAACATCTCCCTGAGGAGGGTTTACACCTCTTGCCACTTCCTGCAGCATCTTTGGCTGCAAAACTGAGCTTCAGCTTTGTCTCCAGGTGTGGAGAATGGGAACATCTGTCTCCCACAGCTGGAAGCAGTGGTGATACAGCCCCAGGCTCTGGGGCAGCACCAGCCCTTCCTGGAGGTCAGCTCTGCCTGGGCTGAGCTTGGTCCTGGCTCCACAAGAAGCTAAAAACCAGCACAACACTGAATAAGCAGATTTAAGTGCTCCTGCCAGAAAAGCTCAGCAGTAAGGTATGGCAGCCAAGGCTATAAGAGGCCCACCTCAAACAGAATTTGCCAAAAACCAGTGCACCTCTGTGAATGAGCAGCATCAGCTGGAAGGAAATGAACTCCTGTGTTTCAGAAAAGCTTTTAATGGCTGATTTTAAAATCCCCCACAGAGAAAAAGATTTGAAGTGTTCCTAGACAAATCAAAATATTTTGAGTTTTCTTAAAATTGACATATTTGATATTCATAAATGAAAAACAGTTTGGTTTTCCAATTAAAACAGAAAAGTTACTTTGTTCTGCAATGTTGAACCAGAACACTGGCTGCATTATTTTTTTGTTGCTGTTGTCAAAGTGCGTTCCTCAAACATTAAGGTAGCAAAACATAATTTGTCTGCATGCACAAAAGGTTGTATCAGAAAGTTTTGGACTAGTTTTATGTGTTCCATTCTTCTAACTTTCACTTTATTCCAACTGGAATGTGATGGCTGAAATTGTACCAAACAGCAATCCATGGAGCCATTGCTGGAGGAAGCTGCAGAGCTCAGCTCACCATGATTTACAGCCATCCAGCTGATGGCTAAAATGTACAATTGCCAAAAAACTTGTGTTCATTTTCCACTCTAGAAGACAGTAATTTAAAATCTTGGCTTTAAAAAGGCCAGGTAACAAAAATGCATGTGTGTGTCAGTGTACAGTAATCTATTAAAAAAAAAAAAATCCATGCTTGCTAATAAGATTTCTTTGCTCTCTGGAAAAGGGAATATATTTTTGAGTGGCAATCACGCCGTGTGAATTTTAGTCCTCTGTAGAAAGATTTATATGCAATTGTGAATATTATTAACCTGTTGCAAAGGCAAGCTGTCAGACACTAGAGAGCACCAGATTAAAGTTACCTGCACAGCAGCCTCATTACATAAGCAATGGAATTCTACTTTTCAGAGAAATACATATTTCCTCCCTCTGTCTTGGTAAAGGCAGTGGCTGGAACATGTTCAGAGGAAATTACATCAGTGTAGGGGAACGTAACTGCTGCTGTGTCTCTTGATGTGGACGTTGAAATTTGCAAAGCAACACAGCCAGAGCACCGAGGCTTCTGAAACTGGCAGATATTTCTGTATGAAAACAGGAGAAATGGTGAAACTGCCTTCTTGTGCCTGGGCAGGGTCTCTGCTCCAGCAAATGCCTGCAGAGGTGGGGACGAGCTGAGGTTTAATTACGTCAAGAATGGAAGCAGTGTCACCTGGCAGACCAAGAGAAGCAGTAAGGTTTCCTCTGTCTTTTCTTGTCCTTTCTTAGATAACCCCAGGGACCCACGACAAGTGGCTCAAGCTCCTCAGGCTTCCCAGAGCTGTTTATTGGAGGATAATTACTATTCACAGCTTCAGGTACGCCTTCGTTAATTTTGTCTTACAAACTTTGCCAAAAAAATAAAATTAGGCATGGGATATATATTTCTATGAACCTTTATTTACACATTTAACCACAAAAAAACCCCCACAATAAACAAACCAAACCCAAAAAGCAACAAAAACAACAAAACAACAACAACAAAACAACACACACACACACACAAAACCAAAATCAAATTTACTGAAGTGTTTGTCCAGACATTGGAATAAGAAGATGAAGACCATGAAAAACTACCACAAAATAAATTGAAATCTTTTGCCTAATCCTTAAATCCAAACGTCTAAATATTAAAAACAAATGAGGAAAATATTTTCAGAGCATTCTTCCCACTATTTCTCAGGCCTAAATTTTATCTGGAGAAGCACCCACATAGGGCTCTGGAGGAGCATCAGACGAAGGGGATCAGGAAAACAGGGGATGCAGAATTTGTGTATTGTAATCAGACTGAAGAGAAACAAGCCCTGCAAGCAGTCTGCAAATCAAAGCAATTTACCATTTTGTCCCAGAATCCAACTGCTACAGGTGTTCTAAGTGATAAAAGGTGTTTCAAGGGATAGAACTGAACAGGCAGTGGTGAGAGGCTGTGGATTGGGTTGGGCTGTTGTTTTGTTTTGATTTATCATTTCTAACATTTACATTGTTTCTTTCACACTGGGGACACCTGCCTGGCAGCCCCAGGTTCCCCACCCTTTTCCCCTTTTTAGCTGCTCCAAATTCCACGTGCTGCCTGTTTATTTCTGGTCCTTTATTTCCTGCTGCCATAAACTTCAAGTGCAAACTTTTCAGTGGAGGTCTCTGGGCCCAGTGACCATCAGCAGCTGAGAACAGCCCTCACCTGCACTGGAGAACACAGGGAACAAAACGACCTGTCTCCATGTCCTGCTTGTTTACTGTTCTATTTACTCTGGCTTTTCCAAAGGAATGAGGTTCCACAGCCCACAGTATGGGCTCAGAAACCAAAGTTAAATAACAAAGTTTGATATGTCACTTTCAAGCAATGTATCATAACTCTTTTCTAAGCTGAATCTTTAATATTCAATGCTGAATAGAAATCCTTTGGAAGAATGAAATATCAGCAGGAGAAGCAGAATTATATAGAATAGCCAATATTCTTCCAAACTTGCAAAGAATCCTCTCTAACTCAGGCTTCCAAAGTGGCTCTTAAATAAAATGTTTGTAATACAAAGAAAAATAAGGTAAAAAAGATATAACACAGTTCTGCTTCAGCTGATTCAGAAAGAGATGTAAGGAACAGCTAGTAGTAAGAGGAAGAGATAGAACTGCCTTAGGAATGTGGAGTTAATTTGTCACCATCCTGGAATGAGTGTGTGAAAACACAGGCACAAGCATTTGGAAGCTGAACACTGGCATGTTAAGCTACAGTGCCAGCAGCTGTTCTCAAAGTGCTGCAATAAAAGGTGTAAGTGTTCCATTTGCTGACCTTTGAGATGAGCTTTGCACAGACTGTTTTCATTACAAAATATATATATTTTTTTTATTTTTTTTACTTCTTGCTCTTCTAAAGGCACATATCCTTGAAAGAGGAAAGCAGGAGTGCAGTCCATGCATCAGCAAGCTCCTTGTGTGCATCCCCATGTCCTGCTGCTGGAGTTGTGGATAACACATGGCAGGGTGTTAAGGGAACAAACTTATTGGATTGTTGACAATTAGTCCAGTGTAAATCCTTTAATTAATTTATTTATTTATTTTAACTTCAGGTGTCTCCATTTCTGCCAAGGACAAAAGAGGAATTAAAACATTCTGGCATTGTATGTTTCTAATGATCTTGAAGCTTGAGGGTTTTTACCCTTGTTATAACTCGAATTTTAAATAACCAGACTACAAAAAGGCTAATTTTCTTTATAAATGTCATATGACTTAATCACTGGAGGATATTTTGCTGTGTCAACCAACATTCTCCTTCCACAGTGGAACTCTGATTTACTGGATTTTCTCTCAAAAAGACACAAACTTTGTGTTTTGCAGTGAGTATACTTCATGGCTTTCCTGTTTTCCTCAGCCTCATGATAACTATTCTTTGATTTCACAGCACTAATCTCAGCTTGACACTATATATTACTTTTTTTTTGTCACCCTGCTCCTTGTAAGATCTCCAAGGACCCCAATTCCCTTCTCATCTTTCTCCATAGCAGAACTCATATTGATTGCAATGAAAGAAGTCAACCCTTCAGCCTAATGTTGGTTCTTAAGACAAACAAAGCCTAATCATCACTGAAGGATCCAAACATCCAATTAAATCCTAAATAATTCTCTGGGAAATATCTCTGGTATCCAGCAAAGGGCTTGTTTGTATCAGAGCAGTGTGAAATTTGGATGTTGGCCAGAGATTTCAGGCTAAGGACCAGACCCATTAGGATTCAGGTCTTTAAATAATAAGGAAATTTTCAGTGTGTAATCCTGATGTCCCAGCCCATGGGTGATAAACCCAGAGCCTGGGTGTCTCTCTATAAAGCAGGGTGTCTCCCTCAGCAAGTGAAGTCAGATCAGGGATAAACAAAGCACATGAAAAGAAAAAAACACCAAGAGCAGTCTGGATTAACTTTGTAACATATCACTAATAAGTAGTTGATCCTAATTGATAAGAAAGGTACTCTGAAGGAGCTCGGACTCTGGGCACTGTCCCTAAGTGTGTGTGCAATATCAGTAGAGAGAAAGGCAAATTCCAAGAAATTAATTAGCTGGGAACAAGATCCTACTGGGATCAGTGGCAATTGCATGCCCAAATGCATTTAGGAATCTTGAACTACGGTTTTAACTTCGGAACCACAAGAAATAACAAGATATTTCAAGTTAACAATTAATTCCTCAGCATCTTTAATAAGTAGGACAATCAAATGCTTTTTAGCATCCATAGACAAGTCACATTTTCCTAATTTTCCACAGCTGCTTCTCCAAATCTTGTATTTAATGAACACTAGTCTCTTTCAAACATCGATAAAAGATAAATGCTTTGACAAGCATAAGCTGTAGATGTGTCAAAATGAAGAATCTGCTGCATTTCTACATTTCTGCTTCATTTCTTGCTAAGAACTTCAGGCTTTATGAATAAATAAGCTTGAAAATTGAGTAACTTGCTCTAGTGCAATTTTGAGACATACCTATGAATAATCTGTTCCTGTTGAATGCACTATTTTAAATTGAACAATTGCCATGCTCTGTTCCATAGCCATGTATGAACAAGACCTGTAACAACTTCACTGTATATCTGAGTGCAAACAAAAAATATAACCTTAATTGAAATATTAAAAGCACAGACCTCTCACAAAATCAGCTTTGTAGCTTGGAACAATGCCACTGACTCATTATATGACTGTGATAAAAATGGACCAGATTTCAGTGGTTTCCATCCCCACAGTAGCTATTTCTTAGTCTTTAAGATATTCCCCTGCCCACCACAGAGAAGTTGACACAAGTCTTGGAGCTGAAGCACTCATAGGAGATAAGGGATGATGTGCTTAAAATGCACCAAAGTAATATTCTGGAGTATTTTATATACTCAGGGATGCTCAGATTTTCCACCAGTATTAAAAAAAAAAAGAAAACAAAGCTCAAATCGGTGACTTTTCATCTTCCTCTAACAGTTTTCCTGCTGTTGGCTAGGGGTGAGAGGAATTCAGTTTTAAGTAACTCAGAATGAGAGAATATGGAATCACTGAATCATCAAGGCTGGAAAAGGCCTCTAAGACCATCCAACCCAGCCATGAGCCCACCATTGCCAAGTCCACCACTCAACCACCTTCCTCAGCATGACATTTACAGACTTTTGCACTCTTCCTAGCATGGTGACATCACTGCTTCCCTGGGCAGCCTGTTCCAGTGCTTGGCCATCCTTCCAGTGAGGGGTTTTTTCCTCATGCCACATCTAAAGCTCTCCTGAAAGACAGGCTTTATTATCCCTGCACTTACAGCCCCATCTGGAAGAAAGAGAAGTGGGCACCCGATTTATGTGTTACCCAAAGACTCTTTGAGTGTAAAATACACAACCTGTGACCTTACATTCTACTTAAATAATACCTAAAGTTGCTCAGAGCCGCTCTTACAACACTGAAGGCCAAGACTGAAAATGTCCAGTGCTTCTCAGTAACTGCCCAGCAACTGAGTGCTTGTGTCCCACTTCTGTCCAAAGTCCAATGCATCAGCTTCCACATTTATCTACAAATCTGCATTTAAAGAATACAGAGAATATAGAAAAGGAAAAAAACCCAAAGATAATTTGCCATCAGGTCTGTCATAAGGACACCAACCCCTCCCACTGGAAGCAAAGCCTTACCCAACAGCACTTAACACACTATTGTTTGTATATTGAAAAAGAAATTTTCTCCATAATCAAGTTTACTCTCTGCTAAGCCTCACTTGACAGGCTCAATAAAGGAGGAGACACCTAAAGGTCATGGTATGGTTTTCTCAGGCATTAATTTTACTTTCAGAAGCAAAAGGACGCTCATCTCGAGATCTTTGAGCAAACATTGAATATAACTTTAATCTGTACTTTGATTTTGCAGTAAGACAGGTCAGACTCTCAGCTGGTTTTTATTTTCACATTTCCTAGATGCCAGGTAACAAATCATGAGCAACTAAACTACCTGGAGCAACTTCTGTGTCTCAAAATGCTCAGTCTCTAGAACAAGCCATAGGGTTTGGTTGGGAGGGACAGAGTTTCTTGAATTCCTCACAAATTGGATACGACTGATCTAGAAAGCCCACAGTGCCAGTCTCCTCTTGAGCCTCCTGGTAAGCAGAACTCAAATTAGGACACCAGCCTTTAGTGCTTTTGCACCACTTAGTGCAGATAAAAACCTCACTGTTTGAGACTCAGAGATTTCAGCAGAGCCAGGACATTATCTTAGTTACTTGTGGGGGAGGGCAAAATAGATAGTTTGGAATAGAGCCATGCAAGAGAGTGAATTTTGAAAGCCTCTAATAAATATCTTAATGACATGGTATTCCTGCCAATCAGAGGTTTGGGTTTTTTTTCTTTGATGTTTTTATTAATATGAAGAGGTCCTCTGCACCTTATACAGCCCCAAAAGATTGGGGGTATGTAATTAAAGCCTGTAAGGTTATGATTAGAAGTAGATTTTCATCTCATACAGGCACAGAAATTATGTCAAATTTCAGATATCTTCCTTAATGCAGACTATATCTCTTGGTGTTATTTCTAAAACCTTGTTTTCTAGTTAACTGCTTAAATTAATAGGCAAAAAAAAGAGTACTTTTAATTTTTTCATGGCTGCTGATAAGTTCCTTGTACGGGCAAGAGTCAGGCTGAGGAACCAAATCTGTTGGGAATTTCCAGCACAAAGTAAGAGTGATATAGGCATCTCTGGTCCAGTCCACTTCAAAGTGTTCTTTATGAAAAGAACTTCTTAAAATTACACCCAAAAACTTGCAGACACCAAATTTTAGCGTGGGATTCAGATCACCTAACTTCAGACTTCTGTGATGTAACCATCTATGTCTGATCTAATTATAGCCTCCCTCTTGGGATAATGGAAAGAAAAAGCACTTCTAAAATGTATTTTTTTCTGAACCACTTTAGTAATCCATCCTCAGATGAGATAAAGCCTCCCTGGAAGTGCTCAATTCTACTTCACCCCTCTGACAGGAGCTGTGGTGACTGCCTTAGATGTCAACATATGAGCACGGATATCTAAAATTCAGCATAAATCCAGGAAATGCCAGCACAAAGTTTTGGCACAGCAGTAGTTATTCACTGGAATGACAGCAGCAGCTAAACAGATCCTGGCAGTGTTTGTACAATTACAGCAAGGATTGCAGAGATTCTGGCCTTTTCCATTTCAAAGAACCCACAAACCTGCAAAGCAGCAATAGATCACACACACACACAAATATATATATATATATTTATGTACACACACATATAGATGTGCCTGTACAGGTCTGTCTATACCTGTGAATGTACAAACAGAGATGGGGAGGGTGGGCACACGTTTAAAACTCTCTCAGCAGCATTTTCTGCAAGTTACACAAGTCATAAACCCCTGCCTCTGCCACTCTCACAGAAATATAAATGTCAGTGGTCCTTCTGACAGTGACAGGAATGAGGTGTTCCAGGAGACCATATGGAACAACAATAAAGAGCATTTTTAATTTCAGAAAAATAGCAGCAGAGCATAATTACACTTAAAACAACTGTGATGTGAAGGAAGAAAACCTTGAAAAGAGAGTCACTAGGAACAGTTCATGAGGGAAGGGTGAAAGCTTTTCAGCCTCATTCAGCTGAAAGGGAACTGGGTTTATAAACACATCTAAATATCAGCTGAGGTGCTGAGCATTACAGCACCCAATGCTTTTCATAGCCTGAGCCTAAACAACGGATTCAGAAATTATTCCATTAATTAATTTCCAGCAGTGCTTCTCAGTACACTGTGTCCTGCAATGGAAGCACAGGCTGTTTCACTTGAAAAGAACTCAAGAAGAAAAGAAAGATTATTTAGAGCTAAGGAAGCCTACCACACAAGAAAAGTGTCTTCTTTTCAAATTATTAGTGAACAAGAAACACAAAATTGAACCTATTTAGAGCAAACACTACTATTCCAGGGCATTTCATTCAGCTGGATTTCACAGGGAACCATCAACAATTCAGCACAACTATGTGGTAAACACAAATAAACCAGAACTGACATTTTTCTGCCTCTGTTTTGCAATCTCTTCAAATACAAATCAAACAATGGGACAATGGTTTAGAAAGGGCTTCTTTTTAATCTTTGAATGTTACAAAGAAAAAAATTCAGATCCCTTTTTTTTTAAAAAAAAGATAAAAATCCGAGAAATAAGCAAGTTTTTAAGGAGCATTACTAAATTTTCAAAATGTAGTTTGTTCAGAAGACTCAAGCATATACCCCAGAGAAAATCTATTCAGTCCCAGGTTTGGTACAACTTTAATTTTTAACCTGAAAAATCACTCAAATACAGCTATTTTAAATAGAAATTTTCCCTCATCTCAGAATAGGTGGTGGAATGGGATTTATAGACAGCCTAGTCCTAATCTTTGGTTTTTTTCTGTACAGGGAGCCATTTGCAACTGTTAAATGTCTAAAGTGTCAGAAAGGCAGGGACAAGAGGAGGAAAGAAGTTTTCCTCAGTTCATGCTTGCCTTTCTGAGAGACAAACACATAAATCAGCACTTAAAGAATTGGGCATTGAGCCAAGAGAAGAGGCTCTGGGTACCAGGAGCCCAACAGACAATTTGGGCAGATGTTGTAGGGTTCAGAGGAATCCAAGGCTGCATCACTTATTCCTGCACATTCCTGACCTCTTGGAACATGATTGCAAGCCTTAGGAATTGTGCATTTGTCCCACAGAAATGCATTTCCTCAGGAAATCATTGCCTTTCACTTTTATGCAGGTCAGACACCCTATCAACTGCACGAACTGATTTCTAACCTGTCAGGCACTTATTTGGTTTTTTGTATATCAAAACATGTATTGCTAACATGTAATTACTGTTGGTTGAAGACTTTATTCTATAAGCTTTAGAGGGTGCGAGGTATCTAAACTGTGCCTTTTAATTAAAAGAATCTTACATGATAATCACTTAATCTATTCTGAGCTTCCTGAGATAGCAGTCAGGTTTATCTAATCCATATAACTGTCATGTGTTTAATTAACTAATGGTTAATAGGGATTTCTAAAACAGATTAAATCAATGGCATTAAGCAAAAAGACAGATTTCTAATGAGACTCATTGATTTGGTGGTTGATTTTTAATGATTCCAGAATGAGCAAGCAATGTCTTATAGAAGAGAATTACATCTCAGCAGAGCTTTATTGCCTTGTTTGAGGAGTGCTGTATGCTGCTTTCAGGAAGGAATAATTCATTTGCAGAAGTGCCTCACTGTTTTAATGTGTGACAGTTAAGAACATCATTAAAATAGAAATGGTATAAAAGCTCAGAAAATACTGAGTAAGGCTGCTCTTTTGCTTCAGGCATCAAACAGGAGGTTACAGCCCCACAATCCTGAGCACATGGATATCCAAGGTGAGGGGACCTGCTGAGGTGACCAGGGAACAGCAGAGCTGGGTGCCCAAGCCTGTAAATGCCACACCAATCATCCAGCAAACCTGCTCCACTGGACACAGCACAGCAGGATCCACATTTCTGTATCCACCTGCAAATCCACTTGGAACCAGCAGCTCCACCCCTCTGTGACTCCATTCTTCATCAAACACTCATTCTTACAGTCAAGTTCCTAAGATAGCTCAGTATCAATTCCCTGCTTCATATTAATTGTCAAATTTATACTCTTTTTTCACAACCAAAAAAAGAAAAATCGTTCTGTGGTGGCTTCACCTTTTCCTGTACAGTCCATACCTGAGCTGTATATAGATTTCTCATCTCTACTGTATTCAGCCTTCTGAGGAAGCCAAAGACTTACTCATGACATTAGCCAAAGACTTACTCATGACGTTTTAAGTCAGAAAAAGCCACTGCCAATCTTGGAATTTATTGATTACTTCTCCTAACTTTTCCCTTGATCCTTACAAGATCACATTAGTTAGTTTCAAAACACTTTCTAAGATTCCTTCTCAGGATGCCATCCCCAAATCCACCTTTTTTTTTCCAGGCAAACCTGTCAGAATGCCTTTGCTCTCCAATGGTGCAGAACTTAACATAGTATTTCCTTTATAAATTAAATAAATTTTAAAAAGTTTTAGTCACTACAAGAGTTTTTATATCTATGTACATTTGATCCACGATCTAAAATCTCTCCAGAACTCAAGATGCTTTTGCCAGATAAGCATTAGACAGACAAGATTTTTTTTTCTTTGAGAACTCATATCTAAGGTTTAGAACCATTATTACAAAGTGATGAGTAGGTCAAAACTGAATACAACCTGGTCCAGCTTCCCACATGACTTTATGAGCAGATCTGCTATTTTTCCTCTTATTATGTAGTGAAGGAAGAGAGGGAAAATAATTTCAAAGTGCTGACATTTGAAAAGTGGTGGCCAAATTCAACTTGAAAACGCTTGACCTCAGAGCTGTAACAGCCACCAGCCCAAAAAGCAGGGAAATTCTGCATTTGATAAGTTGCTCTTACGACTTGGGGTGAGGCACAAAAGATCTACAGCAGCAGAGGTTATCAGGCACACAGGATGAAGGCATGGTTAAACTTCCTGACAAATTACAGGGCCAGCAGTTGCCCTCTGAGTTTTTAAATGCCCCACTGCTACTCTGAGTAGCTGTTGCACCTTCCAGCTGCCTTTCTGGGGTGCTGTTGTGCACTACTACAGAGTTACCACCTCAGCAACAGAGCACGAGGTGAGGGAATGATCTCCACACCTTGCATGAGAACCACTGCCCTGGACCTCTGTCAGTGGGTTCCAAACACCAGCTGACCTGGGGCAAGTCTAAGCCCAGGAAAACCCTTTCAATAAAATGCTTTAAAAGCCCTTGCAGGTCACACCATGGGTTGCTACTGCAGAAACGTTTTTCATCTACAAAGAACTCCTGGATCAAAAAGGAACAAAAGTACTGACGAAAATAGAAGCAGCAAAAATTGAGAAACACAAATATATCTGCTGGCAAATGGATCAGCTTTTGCTGGCTAATCAAAGCCTGTCAGCTTCAGCAGGAGTGTGGTCACTGAGAAGCCAGGACGCTCAAAACCTCTCAAAAAGCATTCCTGTTCCACTCCATTTACACTCACCTGCCCTTCAACAAAGCTTCCATTTCTCTGGTGTAAGGATTTTGTATAATGCAGAAGTTTTCCTGGAATGCATGGATGGGTCGTGATTAGATTTATTTTTTTAATCCCAGTCTAATGTTAACCAGTCACAAGTTCAGTTGTTAAAATAATCTGTGTTCTTTTCTGTCCTTAAATCTCTCATTGCTCTATGGTGTCTTGTTATAACAAACAACAATTACCATGTTTTACTTTTATCTGATTTTATGATAAAAGAAGATATATTGTACCATTTTTCATGGTGTATCTCTTCAGTAGGAAAAGATTTGGGACATAGACTTTTACTGAGATTAATTCCCACAATTAATCTCAATGAATTATATGTTTAATTAGATGCCTATTAATGTTTTATGCCCACAATGAATCACAGAGCTAACTTGAGGAAACCAGAAATGCACTGAATTAAAACAAAGGGTTGTTTAAATTGCTATTATGCATAAATATCAGTATTGAACCAGCAACATGTTTTCATGCAGGCAATGATGTTCTTTGAGAAAGGCAATAGGGAATGTCCTTCTAGAGGCATTTGTCCCTCCAAACCCTTGTAAAACAGGTATTTCCTGTTGGCACTGCTGGTCCTCCACACGACTGAATGACTGGAAGAATGTGTTCAATTTTTGTGCAGCTCCTGTTCCGTTGTCTCAGAGCCACAGAGATGAGCACAAACACACCAACAGTGGGGATGTGTTTTAAGGAGCTGCTGGATGAGGTGCCTGCAGCAGGATTTGAAGGGTAGAGGGTGAAATACTAAACAATGAATTCGTATCAAAATCTTTGCTCAGAAATCTTAAAGTTGCTGTGTTGTATGGATTTGGGGGGAGAGGGGAGAGGAGGGCAGGAGGGAACACTTGGGAGTGATGCCTTGGGAAGGCTGAGCTGGAACAGAGACTGGGCAGAGCCAGAGAATAAAGGAGATATTTATTGAAAGGCCTTTAGGGTACACCTTGGGCAGGACAAGAGCCTGGCCAGGGCTACACCCAAGGTGGACCCAAAATGGTGACAAAATGGACACAAAATGGACATAGAATGGTCACAAAATGGACCCAAAATGGACACAAAATGGACCCAAAATGGACCCAAAATGGACACAAAATGGACACAAAATGGACCCAAAATGGACACAAAATTGTCACAAAATGGACACAAAATGGTCACAAAATGGACACCTGGTCACCAGGTCTCACACTTTTATAAGTTTTGCTCCATTTCCATATTGGGGTTAATTGTCCAATTCCAGCTGCAGGTGATGCAGTCCCACCCTTCTTGTTTTGTCCCTTCAGCCCAGCCTTGTTTGTGCTTTTGGGCTGAACACTTGTACCCATTGTCCTTGGTGTGCAGCAGGAAAGGATTTGTTTTGTGTCCCTGCTGTGTGCAGAGAGCTGAGTGACCCTGAGTGTGAGCCCAGAGCTGAGTGACCCTGAGTGTGAGCCCAGAGCTGAGTGACCCTGAGTGTGAGCTCAGAGCTGCACCCTGGGCAGCACAGAGCCTGAAACACAGGAGAGATAAAACTTCAGGCATCAGAGGGTTAACCTATAAACTTGCTCATTTCCAAAAAAATATTTGGGAACACAGAGCTCCCAACATGTTGAGGGCCCAATTTGTTGGTTCCCCCCAAAAATCCCTTTCCCTGCAGACATGTCCTCATTGTGCCAGCTCCCAGCCCCACCTTCACTCACACCTGTGCTCTCCAGGACTCTCAGGAAGCATCCAGCATGTTCATTTTTCTCTAAATATTTGAATTTTCCAGACTTTTTTCTCAGTCCCAGACATCCTTTCTCAGTTCCCTTGCATTTATTCCTCCATCAAGCACCTGCAATAATTACCCAGGGCACTTTTGAGCAGAGGATAAAGTCCAGTTCCTAGTGGTGATTACTGATATTACCTCAAAGTACAAAATTTCTGCACAAATCAGTAAATAGCAAAGTTTCAAGAGATGAAGTTAAATTTCCTCTGTCATGTAACCTCATTTTCTGTGTTGATTTTTCAGGAATCAATGTATTAATTAACTGTAATTTGGAGGCATATAGGACAAATGTTGCTCTATCCCTGACTCCCTAAGAGTCCAAAGGTAGTGTGCACCTCAGCCACAATATTCAGAAAACAGGGAATAGTGTTCACATTTCTAAAAGTGCCATGAATTTGAACTCTAACCACAATTTCTTCTTTTTTTCTTTTCCATTGGTACACAGTAACCTATGATGTTTAGTGAGTACATAGCAAAAATCATAATTTCTCTGGGAACATGTGCAACCATTCTTAATAACTCTTTTTTAAATGAACTTAATGTTTAATTAATTTTAAAACAGTGGCTCAGCCGTCATAGGAGATGAATCATTACATCCCAAACATGAAAATAGTTTTTGGAACGTGTTTGTCCCTTTTTTTTTTTATTTTTATTTTTTTATTTTGTGGCAAAGTTCTGCAGCATTGTAAGGTTTTTTTGACAGTGTAATCTGCAGTGGAAAATAGATATTGATTTATATTAGTATTTTGTTTTCTTATATTTCTTCCTGGTCTTTGCAACTGTGCAGAAGTGAGGTAACCAAGCTTTGTGCTGTTTAAACTGCCCTGGATGCTGCACTGAAACACTGCTATTGTTCCATGCAAGTTTGAAGCAGAAGATTTGGCTACATGATTTTGACATCAGAATTGCAAAATTTATCTTCTGCAGACTTCAGGGATCTAGTTAAAAGCAAACAGGTTCTGACGTCTTCAGTTTGGATCTTTTGGGTTCAGTTTGGTTATTTTATTTTGCATGCTTTATTTATTTATTATTAATTGTACTTAGAAAACAAGGGCAAAATCCCCAGAAAGGCTTTCTTGGAAGAGTGTGCCCGTAGCTAAGTAAATGAATGCCTCAAAATAAACCTCCATTTCAAAAGTCTGGTCAATAACAGCTTCATGTGTCTCTGTGAGCCAAATCAAAGAGTACACAGTAAAAGTTTGATGAGGAAGTTTTCATTGAAACTGACTTTAATGGAAAATATGGGTTTCCACTAATTATATTTTCATAACTGGCGAATGCTTTTCATCAAATAAGTGTGCATTATAAAAAAGGTAATTTTTACTGCAGACAATCCATTTTAAGCTCCTAAACTTTCATTTTTTTCTCCCCTTTGAATTCCCCACTTATGCCAAACAACCAATTTAAGCATCCCTAGATGTGCTGTGTGGGAACACAGTTAAAATGCCTGCTGTCCTCTCCCCTGTCCTCTGTTCCACATCTGCTCTGCAGCTCCTCTGGGCACCACAGCCAGGCCAAAACCACCAGGCAGGTCAGCAGGAGAAGCCAGAACCCTTCTTGGAGACCCTGACTAGCCCACCACTGATTACACAGAAGGAACCAGTCTGATAAAACTTGGAGACACCTGAACCAACACTCTGCACTTTGGGCTCACGGATTTCTGGAGACAGTTTTCTTTTTCTCGGTGTTGTCATCCCAAAGTTGAGATTTTCTACAAAACTCTCACATTTATCAGATTGGCTTTAGTAGTAAAGCACTCGCATTTCAGGCCAGGAAAGCAAAGCTCTTGATACCACGGATTAAAAAATAAAGCCACAGGTCTGACTGCTTTGGCAATGGTCTTGGCACACCAGCTGCTTGCTTCTCCCACTGCAGATAGAGCTGAACTCATTTTCTGCTCCTAGAGGGAAGAGAACTAAGTTTAGCTCTACTAATTGCATTTTAGTCACAAGAATAGAGCCATACACCCCACTTGGAAGGCTTCAAAATCTTTATCATAGCACAAATCTTCTCCTTGGAGAAAGGGAAAAAAAAAATTAAAATACTGCCTCTAATTCCTGCTCACTCCAAGAAGAAAGACATATAGACTAGTACTACCACTTTGAATTTATGATTTAGATTTAATTCCTCTTGTAAAAAAACAGACTCTATTCACCATGATTTAGGAGGTAGTGTCATGCCTTTAGTTTCTCCATTATAACCCTTAGATCTTAATTAATTGCAAAAAGGTATATTTTTGTTATGTTTCCCATTACTTTTCATCAGACTGGGACCCACAGCTATTTTTTTCATTTTCACAGGTTATTACATGTTTTTATTTGATTTTAATTCATCTCGTGCATTAGAAATATGCACTGAAAGCACTTTTAGTTAAATTCAATTCAATTCTGTTTACACTGAATACCTCTAATTTTCTGTCGTGCCAGTGTCCAGATGATGAGCTCATAATACATTTATAAACATTCTTCATTCTTACCTTGTGTATTCTCTGCTAAATTTGAAGCCAAAGAAGTCATGGCAAATAATTCGATATTAGAAGTTCAATCAAGGCCAAATTATTTCTTCACAATTTTTACAAGGGTACAAATCCTGTAAAAATTCCATGAAAATCTACTCTGACCACTGCATTCCTGGAACTGGAAGAATGCTGGAGCAGTTCTGATTTATAGAGGCATTTCTCAAGAGTGCTGCCTAGTTCAGCCACATGGGTGATGCGTTCTAGAAACATGCATAGTAAAATTTTTGGGGTGAAATTGATCCCCTTTGCCTCCTTCCCAAAACTGAAAGTAGCAAAATAGAAGAAATTCAATGAAAAGAAAACAACAGAAAGATACAAAAAGATCTGAGTCTGAGCAGACTGCAAGCTTTGCTGTGATATTATTTACAGGATCTATGAAGTGTGCTGATTAGGACAATATTTCTCCTCCCACGTGGAAGACAGAATGCCAGAAATACAACAAGCACAAGAAACAGCCTGGCAGAAGGTTGGCATTGCGAGAGCTCTTGTGGGGGAGAGGAATTTGATAGCTGAATTAGAGGAAATAAAGTGACTTTCCAGCTAATTAATGTCAGGGTTTAATCCCGGGCGGCGGCGAAGCGCCAGGCACCAAGCTCACCCCACCACCTCTGCTGGACCATGGGGAGGCAACAGAAAGGAAAGGTAAAGATCTCATGGGCTGAGGTAAGAACAATTTAATACCTGAAATGAGACCAAACATGCCAATACTACTGTTGCTAAGAGTAATGAAAAGGAGGGAGAGGAATCAACCCCAAGAGAAATAAGTGAGGCGTGACACAACGGCTCAGCACCCACCGAGTGAACCAGCAGCCACTGCCCCAGCCAGCTCCCCCAGTTTACAGACTGGGAATGATGGTCCATGGGCTGGAACAGCCCTTTGGCCAGTCTGGGTCAGCTCTCCTGGCCATGCTCTCCCCTGGCTTCCCTGCAAGAACTTGGGAATTCCAAAGAAAAGTCCTTGACTGAAAGCAAGCCCTGCTCAGCAAAACATCAGTGTGTTATCATCATCCTCATGCTCAATCCAAATCACAGCAAGACATGCAGGAAATGAACTCTGTCCCAGCTAAAACCAGGCCAGCTGCCAGCTGGTGATAAAATCCAACCAGTACAGGTACTGGTGTGTGTGTTATGTTAAAAGTATGCAAGAGGTTCATACTGATGAAGTCAGTGGAACTCCTGGTCTTCTAATAGGAGCTTGTAATTTGGAAATCACATTTCCTTTTAGAATCAACAGGAATGCTTATTTTGGAAATTCATGGGGACAGAAAATACATCAGAACTCAGTCTCAACATCTAGCCAATTAAAATAGCTTTATCTTTCAAATCTTCCTCTACTAAATATATATAAACAACATGAGTTTCAGAATTTTCTCAAAATGTTCATGTTAAGACCTTCCTCTTGCATCCTACTCTGGGACACTCGATTAACTATGAAAAACAAAGCTCTTATTCTTCAAAAACTAGGTCATAATATGTTTTTTTTTTCTTCTATTAGCTAATACTGTCACTCACAGTCAGTGCCAAGGTTTTCCTTCACATCTCAGTCATCAAATCCAAGCTCAGATCCCATCAACAGCAGCTTTGCTGTTGACTTCACCATAGCCAAGATTGTGGTCTCAGGGAATAGAAAGAATCTGAATTTTAAGTTAAGTGCTGCCATTTCTGCTTTTTCCCAGTACTGCAATAGACTGACTTTGATTCTGTGAAGAAGAATGCAAAAATCTCACCCCTGCAGTGACCAGCCCACACAGAGCTGCTGCACTGATAGCTTTTTTCATGTGAAGAGGATGGTGAAAGAAAGAAAATTATCTACAAACTTATCACTAGTATCTGAAAGTATTGAATTCTATTTTCATAGGACAAGTCCATTAGATCTTAGATCTGGCATATTGCACAGCAAAGCAGCAGGACTCTGCACTATGGACACATTATAATAGCAAAGGTTGAGCTAAAGAATAGAAACTTGAACCCAAGAGGGACCAAAAAGACATGTTCAATTTAAATTAAGATTAAGTGGAGGATTGGGATCAGCCAGTATTTGATTTAGCTGGAAGGAAGCAAGGTATTTTAAGAGCATTTAATAAAATCCCAGAAAAATCAGACTTCTGAGGTGTGGAGAGAAAAATGGATTATGGTGACACGGATACAGAGGGCTGGTTTACAATCAGTGTGCATAAGCAATAAGCCTACTCACTTAAAAAGTAATAAAATTTTACTTTTGGTGCCCTGAAGGGCAATATTCTTCAGCTCTTTCTTTGGAGATACTTCAAGGGAAGAACAACACTTTCTCATTTCATAGGTATGATTCATTTAAACGATGTCATTTAAAACATCATGTGATGTTTTACATGCTGTATCAAAAAGTGAGCTGCAAATGACAGAGCTGCACCACTGACTGCCTGCTTTGGGACACATCAGGCAACTTGCAGAGATAATCTGCCAATTCTCTAATAATCAAGAAGGAACAAATTAAAAACAGCCGCTAATTATGTTTTAAATTTGTTCCTTCTTGCTTACTAGAGGATTGGTTCATTTAAACACGGGTGAGAATGAGGGAAGAGGACTTATGACAGAGTGCCAGAGACAACCACCAATGTCTTGGATGCAGCAGCCTGCCTGCAGGTTTTATATCCCGCTTGTTCTAACCTTAAGGAATCAGAATTTCATTGTGCTCTGGACACTAACCTAAGTAAGATAAGTGAAATTCAAAGTAGTTGTAACAGAATTATGGTGTCTGATTAAAACCTTGGTATCTAGAAATAAAACTGTGTTGCTCACCTTGTTTTGAGCTGAGTACACTGGATAATCAGTACTCAAGGCTCTTTGTTGAGCTTGTGTTTTTTATAATGAAGATGTTTCTTGACTTTGACCTGTTGTTGGTTTTGTTAGTGGATTTATTTTTCTCCAAAATCACATAGATTTAACTCTGAAACACAAAAAACTGTTTGGTAAACATTCCAAATTCTTTGTCACATCCCAGTTTCTCTTTAGGGATGCATACATCTGGAATCTGATTTAATTAACATAGCTTATATCTGATTATACTAAATGATGAATGATTAAAATCCAACCATCAGACACAAATTTTTGTAACTTTATGTATTTATATTACATCAGAAGCTCTGCTCTGCTCTAGTCTCAGTGGACTCTCAAAGGCAGGAGCTGGCTGAGCTCCCCACTCAGATCCAGAACATTCTGGGCCCTGTGGCTAAAGAGAGTTTCATCAAAGGGAAGGAAAGGGCTTGGTTCTGTACAAGGAATAAGAGAATGACTTCAGCTGGAACAAAGTTTCATTGCAAAGCCCCTATCCTGCAGAGATTAAATTTGACATTTATGTATACATTACTACTTGCTCATATGCATTTCCCCCCAGAATTCAATTTGGTTAAAATGCTGAAGATCAGATTGAGGTTTAACAGCAATTCCTGCCTGAAAGTCCAAGTTTATAATCAACAAAAAAAGAAATCAGCCCATCCCAGTATCCAACAGGTGATTTACACCACAGCCAGACCAATCTGTGCCACTCAGGTGTGGTGCCACTCATCATTTACAATATTTTCCCTCCACTCACTGCTTGCTCTCAACACAGCTTAGCACAGAAGCCTTACACCATAAATAATTTCAGCTTTCCTGAATGCAGATAAGACACAGCACAAATATATGGTGACATTTCATTTTAGGATATATTTAAGTCATTCAGAAACCTACAACATAAAACAGGAAACATGAGAGCAGTTTTCTCTTTCTGGAAATGGATGCATCCTGGTACGTGGCAAAGGAAAGCAAAACATTTTGTTGGACATAGCAATATTATAAGATCTTCACACTAATATTAAAAGACTAAATAGATGGAGACTAGGAAAAAGCACATTTTGTGAGAAGCAACTAATTATTATTAAAAAAGCATGTGTGCTAGCTAACCATCTGCCAGCAAGGGAACAAATTTACCTGCTGTTAATTTTGGAGATAAACAGAGAGCCGAAGTACCAGACTGCACAACTTTGAGAACAAAATCATTCTCATGCAGAAGGGAGGTGTATGGCCTACAGCATTTAATTTAACATCTCTCACTTAGCTCCAGGGTCTGGAAATGAAAAATATTCTGTGGTTTGCTAGGAACAGGTGTGTCAGACACACATGTACAGCTACCTAAAGTTTTGGCTATCAGCTTCTTGTGACAGTCTTATTTTGAATATCAACTTTGGCCTGATGTTGACCAGCACCTTTGACCACAGCTGCTGGTGCTGTTTATATCAAATGGAGCAACAGAAATAGAGGATGATCAATAGATAAAGCCCTTGATTTATGTTGATCTCAGCTCTAAGTCTGTAAGGAAATTAAATCGTTCCAGACTAACTGGAAGTCAGGATCCACCATATGTAGCAAGTCCTTCTGATGCGTTTTCAATCAAATTCAAAACCCAGGCTGGCAATATGTCAACAATACCTTAAAATCATCACGTCAGGTGTACTGAGAAAAGCACACTGCCATTTTACAGCTCTGAACAGAAGCCAGCTCACACCCTTCTGCTGATGCATCCTCCCTTGCCTGTGCCCCTCACAACAGAGTTATCTGCATTCTCCATCTGCCCCTAGGATGATATTTAAAGCAAAGATTTGGTGGGAGGAGAAAATAAAAAAAAAAAAAGCATCAGGAGATTAGCTGAGAAGAGAGCAGGTAAAGCTGTTTCTGCCAAGAAAATAATTTACTACCCGTGAACATGCAGAGAAGCCATACAGAAAAATGTGCATGAATAACTGTAATTCTGACTGCATTTTTGCACTATAGATCTCAAGATCCCTTGCCCATTTATTTGAAATAAGAAAATTGCCTAGTTGTCAGTGACATTTAAATTCAAAGGAACACTCAGGAAGGGTAAATGTCTTAGATGAGAATAGTGAGTTTAACCCACGATTTCACAGTCAGTTGCTTTATTTATGTTGCTTCACTTTCTGGGTTTTTCTTTTCATAATTCCTTGGATTAGATTATTGAAAGCAACATTTTAATACTCACCTCACACAAGTGCACTCTGAATGATATCAGAGGCCATTTTCTACTGTCTAGATATTTATATATACAAGTTTATATCCCTGAAGACTGTCAGATCTATTTTTCTTTACTCATAAAAATTCAGCTGTTGTATATCTGCTTGGTTCCAGATGGACAGGAAGTAACTGAATCACTGGATATTGATTTCTAAGCATTTGGAGTATTACAATGAATAATTTTTATTTTTACAGAAGTCAGTGTTACATGACCAAAACCAAAAGTATCTTTGCTCCATCTGCAAAATGTTCTATTAAATACAGTGATTTTTTTTTCAGATGCAATAAAAACATTAGAAGGCTTTTTTAAATTTAAATTAAGTGTATTTTGAATAACATTATAAATTATCTGATTTCCCATTTCCTTTTTTCCACCAGCACTCCCTTTCCCACCATGTTTATTTTCCTTTCACCCTTGCTGTAGGACAATACCTGAAGTTTTCATGGGGAGATGACAGACTGAGTGTTGTGAAAAAGGAAACATCACTTTCAGCCCTACCCAGCACTGCCACAAGACCTGTATCCTTACTTCTCCAACAGTTATCTAAGCAGCTTACAGCTCTGTTAGCCCAGAAATAGAAATCAGGAGGATACCCAGTAAAATCAGCTAAGACAAATTGCACAGCTAAGAGAAAAATTCAGCTTAGTCTCATGAAAATTCCACCGAGGCTGGGAAATGCTACAACAGCAATCTATGCAAGGAGGAAAATGGGAACACGGGGAAAAGGTGATTTCTGTAAAAGAGGTGCAGATTGTGATGCTGTGCTGCTTCTGATTGCCAGAGTGAGCCAGCTGAGTGGTGGCTGTGAGCCTGTGCATCACTGAGGAGAGGCAGAACACACACACACACCAGAACAGAATCCTTTGGGAGGTCTGTGTCTTATACCCACACACAGCAAAGCCAAGAAAATTTAGAGAGGATTTTCCAGCTTGAAAGATAGTTTAGAAAACATTACAATTTTGAGCTCTAATATTTTTTGCATAATGCTTTGCATAAACAGAAGCACTTTTACTTGCTCTCTTCTCAGCATAGGGACAGCAAACCGTTTTACAGGGAGCCTGAATCAGCAAAAATATTCTGACAATTTCTCAGCACTTCAATGACACAGATTCCCTGTGTCAAAGTCTGCTCTCATTTATGAGGATATAAATATAAAGCAAGTTCTCTTTGGAGGAGGTGGTGACAGTTTATAAGCTTCATTTCTAAAGGTTTTTTGCAAATTAGTCTAAAACCATTGTATAAATAATGTGTTTCTCATTTCTCTGTTTAGGGTATTCATAGAAGAGAATTTCCTGAATGGTAAAAAAATTACTGTCTGTAGGACTCACACAGCTGTAGCAAACAACAGCAGAACTGTCACAGGGTGACTTTTCCATGCATTACAAATGTTGTTTATTTCTGACTTCAGAAGATAACACTCTGTTGGCCCTGGATATAAATGGGAAAAACACGGGATTGTAATTCCTACATGTGTCAATCCCACAATCACAGGACTTACAACTTATCAATGGCTGTAATTATTGTGTGAATGGCCTTCTGCTGTCTTAAGTTCCAGCACTGGCCACAGGCCATGGACTGAGAAACATTTTTGTGGAAATTGCATGAACTTTGGAGCATCTGAATGATCAGTCTCTCACACATGCAGACACCCACACACTGTCTGTCTCTATTTTTTATCTTGAGAATAAAATGTCAATAAGACATTACTTTTAGCTTTTTTTAAATTTATTTTTCTTTTATATTGATGGCAGAATGGTGCTAACAGATGATCTCAACATTTCCTATGAGCAACCCATGGCTTCCATAAAAAATGTACCTTGGAGTACCAGCCAGAGCCTGACAACCTTCTCAATTCCTTGAATATCTTGAATTTCATTGCACAACCACCCCACTGGACAAATTCAGGTTTTTTAGCTTGGAATACTGGAATCTAGCCCTTTTGAGCCAGGGAAGACTTGGGTTTGTGTTGGAGGACAATTGCATGATCACAGAGCTGTAAAACTGGAACTGGTCACTCATTCTGGTCACTGTCAGGGCATTCCCAAGAATCTCTCAGTTGAGTTAGGGAGAACTTCTTTAGTGATTTTAATTTCCCTTTGACATCCCTTTGACTGAAAATTATGGTAACAAATGGGACACCAACATACATCAGCATATGCCAAAAATGTATTGTAAATGTGCTGTACTGGCTAAGGGAAAGGAGGCAATGACAAAATGAGCTGTTTGGATGAATTGAACTGTTCCAGGAGGATAGAAAATAGAACATGGTGACAGCAGGTGAAATTATGAATGGTCATAAAAAGAAGAATCATGCACGAAGAGGAAGGAAATTTCAAAACTAACAACCGAAAATTTTTTCCCACCTGATTTCTTCCTATTTTTTTTCCACAGGAACATAAAGAATGAAGACCTTAGTATGACGAAAAAGTAGATCTTTGCTATAAATGGTTGATCAACATGCTATAAAATACACAGCTTTTCAGAAGAAGAATGAAGTCTCAAAACAAAAAATGATGTGGGTTTACTACAAGACAGCAGGATGAAAGAGAAGATAAGGGAAGAGGGAAGTCTGACATTCATGAGAACAATGAACTGCTCCTGAGTTCCCAGTCTTTGATGGCAGTCAATGTAAGAGTCATGATTTACTTCACCTGCTTTTCAGCTTGGTAGAAGCTTCACACAGCTGGTGAAGCTTCCCAGGTCTAGGGATTAAGTGCATTTAAGCATCTATTTTCTGGGATTTCCCAAATTTCTGCCACATCAATGCATCTCCTACCAATCTCTCCGTCAGCATCAATTTCTACACGATGAAAGTCTGGTGTAAGTTTTACATTTTTCTTTGTCTGAGATGAATGTAATTCACTTTCTCCTGTGCCAAAATGGTAACCTAAAATATTTATCTCAGAGTGATTTACAAAGCGTTGTTATGGATGCTGTTGATGACAATGATTTGTAGCACAGCACTGCTGGTGTGGTGCCCAAAAATTAAGGCTCAGTTATGCCCTAACATGCACAAACACAGCAAGAGAGCATCCCTACTGAAAGAGAAAACGTCACTTTTAAGACAGTCTTGAGACTTCATTAATGCAGGGAAATGCCCTGAGATTCACTCATAGGACATATCTTACCAATGGAAAGTATAATTTAAATAATACTATAACCAAATGAAAACTTTTGATAAATTAATTTAGGCTAAAGTAAGAGCCACGCAAAGCTTTTCTCTTTTGCAGCACAAAAAACTTCTCCCTGTGCCATTTCCATAAGTCTTACTGCAGCATTTTGAAGATCATTTTTCATCTTGAGCTTAATTCAAGGTGTTTTGTGAGAGTACATTCCTCTAGAAAGACTGTTTTACATTTTATACCTTTTATTTTTCCAGCAGAGCTGATCAATGTTTATCACGAACCTTTGGAGTATGCAAACGAACACAGAATTAGACATCCATTTCATTGCCTCTCCCTCAGAATACACATTTCTAGACTACCTAAAGACAGACTTGTGAGGATTTTTTTCTCTTTTACATCCCCAGTGAGGCTTGGCAGTGCTCCCTTTTGATCAGCCAGCTCTGCAGCAGGGTTAAGTCACGTTCCCTTTTCAGGAGCAGAGCTGTAAGGACAGTGCCCTCACTGCCACAGTGGTGACATTCTGCAGGATCATCTTAAAATATAATATGTGCACCCATGAGGGGAATATGGGATTTAGGAGCCCAGCAAACTTCCAGATGAGCACAGCCCGAGGGGATTGCAGTGCACAAGGAGCAGCAATGGAGCGCTGGCTGCAAAGAGCAGGGTGTCTGACCAGGAAAAGCCTTGTCGAGCCTCTAAAGGGGGGAAATGATGCCTGAAGTTTT